>OMNN01102955.1:44867-55377 GCA_900302755.1 Chromis chromis
AAACACATCCTGCATATCCATCCTAAAAAAGTCAATTGTCTGATTTATAACAGCCAACCTGGGAAACATTCAATCATATTGTCGCAGTGATGCAAGTGTGGTGTCATGAATGTTTGTGTGTTGTTATGTTGTTTAGTAGAAGTATAACCTGCAAGGAAAAAAGCTTTTTGAACCCTATTTTGTGGCAAAGTCACAAAACTTTTGGAGCCTTTTCTTTCAGATTGGCCTGATGATTCTATACATGCAGTTTTCATGTCCTGCTAAGTGTTAGAAATTGCAGTTATGACTGTCTCCCCATTCACTTAGATAGGAGCCTGGTATTGGTAGCTCAAAATAACTGCCTGGAGACATTACCAAGATGGCCTCCAATTGCAAAGACTTTTGACTACTCATCCCTGCAGTTCCAAAGTGATGTATACTGTATTTACACTTATATATATTTTATACTGTCTGACTTGGATGGGAGTGAGGACTTGACACATTCCGGTGATCTAAGAGGCCTTGTTTATGCATACACGGCATCCAGGATAATAATGAGGACTATATTGTCTGATCTAGTGAACGAACGTAAACAATTGATTGCTCGACACAACATATCCACAGAGATACTACTTTATGCGAGGCCACTGACTGCCCATTGCCTACTTTGTATGTGTGAAATCAGCACGACTCTCTGAAAAGGCCATGAATGTGCTTCCAGTGTATGTCAAAGCTCTTTTCCCTGCAGAGAGACAGAGAGTCTGACAGTGGCTTCTGAAGAATAACTAACTCATACCAGCTCTCTGTTGCTGTTCAGGCTCCACAGTCAGTCTCTGTGTCGTCTGACCTCTGTTGCATTTTTAAAATATGAATGAATATGAGAAATAACATGACATGCTGAAGGTAAAGTTTGACACTGACATCATGGACTCAAATTATTAATATAACAATGTAAAGAAGGTCCCTTTGCCTTACTGTCTCAAATGAAGAGTTACTTTAAAGCTGGGGTAGGTAGGAATCTGGAATAGGACGCATAGACGATGCATGCAAGACAGGAAGGCTAAACTATAAGCAACATTCAAGATAGCAACTTATCACCAGATTGCATAGTAACTCTACCTATACAACCTAACCAACCACTACAACTGATATAACAAGGAAATGAAGTTAGCTGCTCACCTGTCCAGGAGAAGAACAGCAAGCTCGAATACGGTAGTAAGTGGGTGTAACTCGATAACTGAAAGTCAGCCTCTCTTTTTCATAAGTCCACCTTCCTTCTGTTTTGGGGGGTTGCTTTGCAGTTTTGGCAGCTGTTGCCTGAAACACCAACTTTTCTTGCAGGATTTTCTGCCATTGAATCAGTCTTTCTGCCATCTGAAGGGACGCTTATCTGCATTTGTAGAACAGCCAAAAGGAACCATGCCCTGTCTCTGAAAAGACCTGTGATTGGCCAAATACCTTCAGTTGTAGTCACTAGATTTTCTGAAAACAGAACCAAGAGAGGAGCTGCAGAAGTCTAGTTTCCTGTCAGACCACTTGAATTATAATATCCTGAAGAATTATTATGGAATTTTTGCCTAATCGTGCCCAGAAATACTGTTTACCCCAGCTTTAATGAAGTCTTAAGGAAGTATCACTCAGGCTAATCACTGGAGCTGATTGTATTATTCTGATTGCACCAGTGGAAAGACAGATTTCTGTAACGTTCTTTTATAGTCATATTTAGATATTTTACACATCAACATAAATATTGTCATCCTGAAATTTCCTGGCAATTGTAGCTGCAACAAATAGTCAGTTATCATAATCAACAGAATGATGTTCAAAACTACAAAAAGAAATCAAGGTATAACAAACTGGAATTATGTCAGTTTTCTCTATTATATACATTTAACTCTGTTATAACTCACCTGTTGTCAATGGATTGAAAGGTAAGGAGAGATATGTAGGTCTTGCCCTCTGGTTTTACAGTTACACAAGGCAGAGCCGACTGCAAATCTTGTTGAACAGTCTGAGATCAAAAGAAAAAACAGATGTGGAATATATTTTTGGCTGAATTAATGCAGGGATGAAGCTGCTGAGCCAAACATGCTTCATATAAATGTTATCTCTAATGATTAAGGATTAGAAACAGACAGTGTGTAAAGAGTTATTTTAATTTATGGAGGTTTGCCTGTGGTTAAAATGAGATTAAAGCGAGATATGATTTAATTTAGATGCGGATAAGTGATTCTCTTCTTATCGGACGTTGTCCAGGCTTCTTTTCAGGATTCTTCTAAGAGCAGACTAGGCTAGCCAGTGTTTTCAAGTGCATTTATAACTGTTCACATCTTTATTAATATTTATTTCATCTCTCATACATACTAAAACGGGTTCCTGATCCAAAAATGTAGTTTTTGCAAAACACTTTTCAGAGTGGGTAAATCTTAAAACACTGGCTTGATGAGTCAGTAAACATGGGGCAAACTAAATTTTGTAAAATGATGCTGTAAGCTGCTGTCAGTAACCTGTACTTATTTTGATTTTGTCAAACAACGTTTCGATAATAAAATCAGCTACACTTATGGTAGAAAATACCAGCATCTCAACCTATAATATGTGTTTTAGCATCGTATAAACCTCCAAAATCGTGGTTTTATTACTCAAACTGGACTTTCTAAATCATATTTGGTCTTCCCAGCAGTACCTTTGGCATCACACCAACACAGGCCATTGCATATTTGCCAAGCAGCTTTTATGTAGTGTACTGAACTGAACTGAAACCAGTTACTGACTTGAAGATTGGAAGTCATTGTAGAACCTGAGTATATGTCTATGTCGACTCTCAGTCATCTAGGTCACGGGAATCCTAAGAGCTTCAGTATAAAGCAACTGGCCTTTTTTGGATGTTGAAGACATTTCACCTTTCATCCAAGAGGCTTCTTCAGTTCTGAAGAACAACTGAACTGAACTGAATTGAAGAAGCTTCTTGGATTAGAGGTGAAATGTCTAACTTTGGTAAATGCTTGGCATTTATGCAAAGTTAAAAATGTGTAGTTAATGAACCACAAACATTCAGTATCCACCTTTAAAGAAACTCACACTGAAGACATATTCCGAAGTTTTGCAGTAGCCATGGCTCAGGTGTGCACTAATCGTAAGGTTGACCGTTCGATTCCCGTCCCCTCCATCTGCTGAAGTGTCCTTGGGCAAGACACTGAACCCCAAGTTGCTGGATGGCATCTCTGCTACTA
The DNA here is from genome assembly GCA_900302755.1 of Chromis chromis. Classification (NCBI taxonomy): domain Eukaryota; kingdom Metazoa; phylum Chordata; class Actinopteri; family Pomacentridae; genus Chromis; species Chromis chromis. The sequence continues at coordinate 48,080 of OMNN01102955.1, forward strand.
TTTGTGTGTGAATGGATGAATGAGAACCACTTTGTAAAGTGCATTGTACAACCTAGCAAAGATTAAAAAGGTGTTATTTAGGTGCGGATCATTTGCCGAAGTAACAACCATTTTCATTGTCTTGCTATCCTCCAAAACAGCAACAGCAGCTCTATATTTATTCAGCCTTCCCAGTGGGGTCACTGGTCCCAGCAGGGCCAGAGGTATGTTTGGCTGACCTTGCTGGGAGATAACCCAACAAGTTCTGCCGTTGGTCTCACAATACAGCCACTTCCTGTCTGGAACTCCACCCACACTGATTAGGAGAAGGTTCAGAGGTTTGATTTTCTTTAATAGTACATTCTTTATATCAGTGCAGCAACCTCACTGTGTCTAGAATAAACCTATGTATTTTGAGGATTTGCAGCCACATGTGGAGTATTGATCCTAAGATTGTGACAATTTAAAGTTATTAAAACTATTGTGATACAACAGAAAAGGCAGTTAAATTTGTTTGTGTCTCATGCAGATTTGGTTAAATTACATGTCATTTATAAACCAGTGACTGTGTTATAAAGAGACACATTAGGCAGAACTGGTATCTCAGAAATACAGCTGTGAGGAGCAAACAGGAACTTCCTGAACTGCTTCTTCTAAGTCATGACCTGACCTCACCTTTTGTCTCGCAAATTCAAAAGAACTAAATGAGATGCAGCCTGAGGTCCACAGTTAGTTGTTATTGGTATCAGAGGGAGTTCTCAGCCTCTGTTTGTTTTTGTATTAATAATTCAGTGTTTTTTTCAAATGGCTTGGTTAGTCATCGGTGAACCTGCTGACTCTGTAAAGACCTTTTTGTGTCTAAAGCTTCAGCTGAACTTGTGAACTCCATGGCTTTAAAATTCTCTTTGGTTCTCAAGTGTCTCGTTGATTCACATAAGTGGCTGCAAAAACTCCTCAAAAGATAAAGGAAAGTGGAATCTTAAGTACAACTAAAGTCCAAACAACAGTCAAGCAAAAGTATTGTTTTGGAACTCTTACTGAAATGACAGACTTCATCTTGGAACAGGAATCTTCACCTCATGCTTTTTTTAAATTAACCCTCTGTACCCTAAAACCTGCAAGCAGATTTGAAAGGCATGTTTCCTTTTAAAAACATCACCAAAATTATACGATTTATCTTGAATCTATGTATCATACATGAGACGTGAGGTTTCGTCATGAAAAACAATCTAATCTAAGCTTAAAATTGTGATATTTCTTCATTCTACAACTTTCATTGAAAAAGTAGCCAATAATATGCTAAATTTGTCTTGAATTGAGACTGGAGAAGCCAGTGACTCCAACGCAACCAGCAGTCATGTGACAAGACTTTCCAGATGAACTGCAGGCAGTGTTTACACAGAGCAGAAAGGAGACGTTTAGGGAGATTTAGAGGGAAATAAAACTTACATTATCAATAAAATAAATGCAGTATGATTTATAAATGGTATACAGTAATGTATCAGCAAGTTAGTGGAAGATACATTGATGATGTGCAGATTAGTGTGAAACATATAAAAAACCTATTCAAATAACCTATCTATGACATGTGGAGCCCCCATTTTTCTCTAATAGTTGTAACACCTGTGGCACTTGGAGGAGAATTGATTCCTATTTTTTTTTTTAACTTTCAGTTTTCTTTTCTATGATTTATGGTACTATACCTGTGTCATGCCACAGAAGACATTTAAATGTTTTTTGTTTGTTTTTTTTCAGCCATGGTTTTGCTGTTTCCACATAGGAGCAGGACATTATATTGCAGTTACAAATAAGCCCACAGTGAGTAAAAATGGGACAGGGGTGAAAAACATTCAGAAAGTGCTCGGAATTTAGAGGGTTAAACTTTATGATAAAAAAATGTCTTTTCTTTGACTTTGAATAGAAAACATTTCTTGAGGGAACAAAAAGCAGGCATTCCATGCAAGTCAAATTTGTTGCAGACTGCCGGTGCCAGTAAACGGTGGCAAAGGGCCAGCCAAAGGGGACAACTTCAGTTTCTGTCACTTTCTCTTTGAGCTGTCTGGAAATGTTTGCTCCCCCAACCCACCCCCCGACTTCCCCTCAACGCTTCCTCCATCCATCAAAATAAATCGCTCTGCTCAACTTCCAGGAACAGAAGCTGCCCGATCAGTTTCCAGATTGCACGCTGCGTAACCAAACGCTGCAACAGAATGTCATCCTGGCGTCAGGAGGAGCATTTATGCTGACACAAATCAGATGAGTTTTGCGGTGACTGGGAGAAAAACTATAATTTGACTCCTCTTCATTGCCTGGAAATGAAAGCTGGTTTGGAATTCACACTCGTTGTGAAAGTGTTGCAGAGTTCAAAAAGGTGACGAGAAAGAAGCCTTACAGGAATGTTTGGACGCCACTCTTTTCATGCAGAAAGCGTTGCTGTAACTACAATCAGCTGCAAGGCGTTTTCCTGGAAGTCTTGGGCAGCACCAGTGTAATTGTTAAAACAAGCTCTGCCAACCAGCCCTGCAGCTTTAAAGCCAGTGTTCAAATCAGCTGACACACTGTGTGGACATAATGAGTTGTAAAAAAAAAAGCTTGCTTTAACGAACACCATCTGCTTAATTGTACTGACCGTGCACCTGCATGCCCTCACTTTCACACTTTCACCAGCTTATACATGGAGGTTAATGTGCAAGTTGAAACAGTCCGAAGCACCTGCAGCTTTTCTCTAAAGGGATTAGAGCTGATCTATACATGACAAAGAACTTCTGTGTTGCTCTTTTCACTGCTCCATTCGCTGGTGCCGTCTGGCTGAAAAATGGGTGGATTAATTACTTAATTAAGGGTGCACAATGAGCAATTATGTAGTGAGATACTGAATATTTGCATTTTATACAACTTTAAACTCCATTTTAGTAAATCAATGGCAAATATTGTACCTTTTACTCCACAACTTTTGTCTGACAGCTTGAGCTACTTGCTACTCAGATTGCAATTCTTCATACCATTCCTGTCCAGTGCAAACCACATATTTCCAATTGTGGTGACTTTGAATTTTTTGTGATAAACTAAAGATGTAAGTGTTCCTTGATGGGCTGAGAAAGTTCTCCTACTTCTTAAGCTAAATAAACTATTTAGTAAACCTCCAGAAGATGGAAAATTCACTGTCACAAAGCTGGAAACGGGGTTGTTTTCCAAGTTCATGGAAAGTTGACTTTTTAGTGCAAAGTGCAGCAGCGCTACAAACACATGGTGTTTTTTTTTTTTTTAATAGAATGTGGTGCATTTATAAGTTGGAATAGCTTAACCTTAAACATTTGCATTGGTAAAATGCAACATACACATTAAGGCAGCAGTAATATGATATTAGTAAAACACTGACAGTGAGCCTTTTACTGCAGTGTGTAATTCTACTATTGATTGTACCTGTGCTTAAGTAAGGTTTTAAATTTATAGTTTTTTGGGGAGAGATTTTTTATTTATTGACAGAGACAGAGTGAAACTGGGGGTAGACAGAGAAGAGAGACATGCAGCAAATGGTCTTGAGTCGGCCTCGAACACATGACCGCTGCTAAAGCCCATATCCCCTTAACTCAGAGAGCTAAGCAGCAGCCCAATTAAGTATGGTTTTGAATGCAGGACTTTCACTTGTAGTGGGGCATTTTCACAGTATGGTAATAAAACTCAAGTCATGGATCTAAGTATATCTTGGTTGCAACCAGCATTCTGAAATCTGTGTTGTTCAGTTTTCTTTCATTATTGCATTACACTGTATTCCAAACAGTCATTATGTCAGATCACTCACTTCATAATTCAATTACATAGGCAACAGAAGCTGCTAAAAGTCCACCAAGTCACCATAAAGAGTCATGTATAATAGATTTATAATAGACCTCAAGAGATAAAACTTTACCCAAAGTTTGTGTGTAATACATAAATTAAGTGTCTAATAGCCTTGTGAGCAGGAATCATATTAACAGATGTCCTTACATAAAGGAAACATGCCAAAACATAAAAACCTGAAGCTGCTGGAAACACTACAATCTATTACGCCAGCACTGTGTATGTGGAAATACCTTGTCCCTGCTTATTGAGAGTGCATTAGTGGCGCTGCTTGCCATGCTCAAGGCTGTTCTAAATACTAATGTCAGTATGTTAATGCAGTGCGCACTTTATAATCACTACTGTCATCACTTTACCATTGCCACAGTCACTTTGTTCAAACCAAAGTTTACAAATGCACAGTGCACTTTTGAACTACTACTGTTGTCAGTTTGATTATGCTTATTTATTTAGAATTGCTTTTGTTTTTTCTACATTGTGTACATTTGGTTAAGGATGATCAGTAAAGTGAGAATTTCATTGTACAGTGTAACTGTCTAGTTTTCTGTGCATATGACAATAAACCTATGCAGCTGGATAGCTCAGTGACTAACACCCCAGACCTTGGCATGGGAGATCGGCGGTTTAAATCTCGGTCAGGGCAGGTATCCAGTGAGGACCCTTAGGCAAGGCCCTTAATGCTGCCCCACCTACCTACATATGTACGTCGCTTTGGATAAAAGCGTCTGCTAAATGAAATTGTAGAATTGTAGAATAAACCTCTTGAATCTTAATGTTCTCATAAAGTGTCAATGTGAACATACAGATGTTAGATGGTGCAGAATTTAGCATGTTTACCATCCAAATTTAGCATATTAGCAGAATAAGATGTGCACTGAGAACCTATGGACTGTACTGAAGAAAGTCTGTGTCAGAGAGCCAACAACTTTAGTTGAACTGCACCAATGCTGTCAAGAGGAGTGGACAAAGATACAACCAGAAGCTTGTGGACGGCTACCAAAAGCGCCTAATTGAGGTTAGAATGGGCAAAGGACATTTAACCTAAAATTAGAATTGCTATAGACACCGATCAGCCACAACATTATGACCACTGACAGGTGAAGTGAATAACATTGATCATATTGGTACTATGTGGTGTTCTGCTGGAAAACCTTGGATTTTGCCATCCATGTTGATGAGACTTAGACACCCAAATAAACATTGTCCCAGAACAAGCACACTCCCTCATGCAAATGACAATCCCAAATGGTGGTCATAATGTTATGCCTGAGTGGTGTATATATATTTGACCCAGTAGATTTTGTCATATTTCCAGAAGACCAACGCAAGAACCAAAATGCATGATTGTACTTTGGTGACAAAGATGCATCCATTTCAATAATTCCATTAGAAAATTCCGAGTTGCAGGAGTCATTGGAAACTTAAGGCTGTCATGATATACATGATCTTTGCAAGTGTATGTATGCTTTTGTTCATGACTTTAGATGTTACAACATATAGCATTTAGCATGTGTACCATCTAAGTTTGGCATATTAGCACAGTAAGACTGGATAGTTAGCATTTACCACGGAGTATAACTAACACTGACAGGGATGTCATTAGTTTTGCAGATATATGGTCATACACTAAAGTATTGATCTAATTAAAATTTGGACCTGATGATGGTGCTGGAGGTTTTATCAACCCGAGACAATGGATATTTGTACCAAGTTTCATCGCAGTCCATCCCAAGATCATTGCAGTGGTGTGAACCTAACGGTGGTTCATGCATATCAAGTTTTATGACAATTTAACGACTTTATTCCGTCCAGTTCACATAGATTTACAGAGTACCACTGCTATCCCAACAGCCATCCTGCTAGCATGCTTGTAAGTGTGGTGGCAAATAGGGTCACCAGCATTTAGTCTGTACCCATCTGGCTTCACGCTATGCGTATATTATACAGTAACTTAGATGTCTCATTAAAAATCACCAAGTTGATCAAGACATTTTTTGCCTGCGATGCTCCAAATGAATTCTTACTAAATTTCTACATCTCTAAAAGTTTAGGTAACTCTTGAAACACACCTATCTAGTCCAATTCAATATCAAATGACCTGCATCCAACTATTACCTAATAGTGCAGCCTCAGCCAGTTCAGTAGTGATCCAGGCAGCAGGTTTCTAGAGGAAGACAAAGCCCCGAGCATCAGAGGCTTAAAGAAAAAGGAGTGTTTTTGTTTAGGCTCTCAAAGGGGCCCAGAGTCCGTCTGTCCCTCCCCATCTCCCTTCTGTCTTAGCAGGGGAGGGGGGCTCAGGGGTGCATGGTGACTTTTGACACCAGGCATCTGTTGCTTAACCAGGGAGCTCTTTCTGGAGTCCATGTGCAAACTAATACTGTACTAACATCCACCCCTCCTCCCCCGGTGGCTTCTGACCCCAGACACATGGTCCACACGTCTCAGGTTAATGTCACACAAAACACCAATGGATTCAGTTTCGTTTGTGTAGGCCTGAGCTTAAGAAAAGTTAGCCAAACTTCTCCAGATTTTTTAAAATGTGCTGCGTTAGTGTAACATTTACAGCTTTCTTCATTGCAGGCAATTAGCTAATGACTCCATGTTCCCCTCCAGAGGATAGAAACACCAACAATGTGCTAATGTGGGCAGCAGATACTTTTGTCAAGGGAAGAATACGCAATCTGTCTTCCATTTGAACATTAACAATGTTGTGTTTCCAACTGTTTCCCAAAAAAAATGTCCTGTAAAGCTCCAAAGTGAATAGTACAATCTGCTTCCATTAGGATAAGGGAAGTCCCTTAGTGCTGCCAATCATTGTCAATCTGTGCTTTTCCTCTTAATTAAATAAGAGGTGTTCCTTTCTTCGGCTTCCTTGCTCCACTGAGTAAGTCCCATTCATTAGCAGCACTGCTGTGATTAATGGCTCCGTTTCAACAGGCAGTGTGCTGCATCTGTTGTCCTCTCAGTTGGGGGGGGACGGAGAGTCCTTTTTAACTTGTAGGAGCAAAGATTTGGCAACGTGGAGGGACACTGAAATAATAGCCAGGACTTGAAAAATGAGCAAACAGTTCATTTAGCAGTTAAAATGAACATGAGTCGGCTAAAGACGTATAGGCAGAAGCATTTTAGACAAAACAAAGGTTAGTTTTTAATATATTGAATTTATTATGGATGTGTCTGTCAAGTACCTCCTTTATTTATGGAAGACTTTGTGAATATTGGTCGGCCCTCTTTTGGACTCCAACTATTTAATGAAATTGGTTGATTCAGCAACAGATTAATTTGCCATTTTTATGTAAATTAGCCGAACCATATGCCAGATACTTAGCGACTCTTTTACGTCTCTTCTTAAGACAGACTTTTATCGGAGAGCCTTTTTCCGATTTTATTTGAGCTTTCATTTTCTTTTTAAATGTCCTTTATTACTTTGAATATTACTCCTACCAGTTTAACACATTGTTGGATTTATACACCATGTT
>OMNN01102955.1:64285-77187 GCA_900302755.1 Chromis chromis
TAACATTGATGTTATACGTGTATATCTTCTACAAAGCATTAAATAACCTTTTAAGCATTTATGATAGAAACAAGCTGTGAATTGTGTCTCAACTGTGAGGCTCACTACAACACTTGATGGAATTCAGAGAGAGTTAATGAATTTTGTTTCACTTGTGCTTTCCATTCCATGATAGGTTAACATGTCTGCTCTTTAAAAGGTCAGGCTATTGCATTGTGTAATCTACTATGATAGAGAGACTCCTCATTAAAGACGGACATAGCCTTCAGTCCTGAAAAGTGAAGCTAATGTGGAAGTGAGTTAAACCTGCGTTCTTTCTAATGGGCAACAGGGGGCGACTCCTCTGGTTGCAAAATGAAGTCCAATTGTATAGAAGACTATGAGAAAATGACCATACATAGTTATTACCTCAGTGAACAGTTTCCTAACGAGTTTATGGTCCTAATTGCTAGTTTCAAGTCTCCTTCAATACAACATGATGTTCAATTTGTAAATTATGGCCCCATTTAGAATAAAATAGATGAATAAAGCATTGGATGTTTTAGAGTGTGTCTACTATGTGATTGACAAGTCACTACTGTATAATCTCAGCCAGATCTACCCCTCACTCATCACATCCGGTTTTCAAAGACCAAGATGGCAATGACCAAATTCCAAATTCAAGGATTCAAAACAGTGGTCTACAAACCCATTGGTGACGCCAGTGTGGCTACGTCCATGTTTTTATAATACAATCTAAGCTGAAAAAGAGACAATAATCTTTACCAGAATTAGAAACTTGAAGAACAAGACACAAGCAGTCAATGCTAACTAAACATCTACAACCTACAATGTAAAAGTACACCATAACCCCTTAATAAAGACGTATGAATCCAGCTTTGGTCTCAGTCAGTGACAAGAATTTAAAGTCTCACATCTTTGAAATGAAAATGCAGGATAAAATAAAAGTATGTCAGATCAGAAAATCGATATTGTTAGTATTTTTTTAAAACATGAAATATTGATGTTGTTACTTTGAAGTCTAGAGATACTCTGCAGGGCATCAATTATCAAGTCTGCAGCTCCAATCTATGGAGGTTATTGTTCTGCCAAGTGTGTTTGATTTAAATATCTTCTTTATTTTACACAGCATGCAGCCCTAATAAAATTCAGACATGTGGCAGCTGTGAAGATCATGAGGAGAACATTGTAAGGTTCAATAAATCACTGTCCTCAAACTTTGGTCAGCAAATATTGCCATATTTGGTTTCATCACTTCCCCAATCCACAGGAATCAGATAGAGTCCACAGTCACTTCTTAGCCAGTTGCTCTCTGGGTTTCATGTTTGGGACCTTATGTGAGGTTCCCTCATTCCTCAGTAATCCCACGGAGCCCTGGTCTGAGCCGTGAGCCTCGGTGTCTTCCACTGCCATGTGATGCAGCCGCTGTAAATCATGAGTCCCAGCTGCACTCTTGGATCAACTGCAGGACAAGCAGGCTTTTGTAAAGTGTCTCTAACTGATTCTCCAAGGTGATGGACACACTGGTTAGCCTCTTCTCTGGTGCATGCTCAAGCTGCATCGATTTTCCCCAACATGTAACGAGCAACACATTCTGGAAATACCAAAACAGAGAGGTTAAGGTTCTGGTGGGCACCTGTTGTGATTCACTACATGTAACTTCTTCTTTTTTTTCTTCTTTTTGGTTTTGTTTTTGACCAACCCAATGCCTAGACTATGTGGCATGCAGGTGTAGTTCATCTCCTCAGAGGCCAAACCTAAAAACAAGACGTTGGTTGTGGTTATCCCCAACACTGAAACTAAAAAAGTGAAGGTGACAAAACTATGTCAACTCAACGTTCACTAACACTCTTTCTCTGGAGCTTTTGTTTAGTTGTCATTAATATGTACATATTAAAAAATTTCCAGGATTCTGAACACCATGGCAGTTTGTTTGTGTTAGCCTAAAAGTTTGAGTTGACAAATAAAAAAATATTCTCAACTCCACCTATAGTATATCCTCGTTCTGGTGCTTTCAATACTGTAACGTAGTCAGCTGAAGTAGTTTGCTCAGTTGTCATTAGCTGAAAACATTTGACGCTTAATATGCAATATTTTAACCATGAAGATGGCACAAATATAGCAGCAAGCAGCTCTGCTATATTCAAGCTTCAAGATTCAAAGTGTTTATTGTTAAGATACTACAGAAACTAAACTAAACTAAAGTCACACATCCCTTGTGTGTGTTGTAATCCAGGCTCCTCTGTTCTATATAATAGCAACCAATCCAGCCATGCTTGTGCAGGTTTGTGCATGTGAGTCCCTCTCTTTGAAACTGTTGGTCCTCCTTGTGTTTAAAAGCAGTCTGATGTTGGCCTTCTACATAAATGCAAAAATGCAATCCAGCAGTCAGCCAGTGCATTCCAAAAAAAAACTTGAATTCCATTCAAAAACAAGTATTTTATGTATGTTATTTACTTAATTTATGTGCATTTGTTTATTTAAGGTCAGTGTGAGAGTCTCTAGTGCTGTTCTGTAGCTCTCCTCTGCTTCTCCTTCTCTGTTTGGATTTGTTCTGGTCGGTCTTTAGGTGTTTCTACACATTGCTTCTCTCCCGTCCATCCACGAGCAGACATATGTTTCACAGGTAAAGTTACTCAAGTTGGCAACTGCTAGTTATGGCCATTCAGTGTATGTTATTGTTAGCGTGGCGGAATGGTTGTGGCTGGATTGTTTTTTGTTGCCTCTCTACAACCTTTCTGGTTGTTAATGAAACAAAGAGTGGGGGGAGGTGTGACTGATGCGTGAAATTGAGTGGTTATGAATGTCGCACATGGAACTAGGGGTCATTAATTGATTAATTCCTGTTAATAATTTAACTGATTATATTAACCAATGAAGCAGAAGATGAGAGACATGCATGTCAGGAAATGTATAGATTTCTGTAATACCTAGTTTCTGTCTTACTTACTAACTTACTTACTGTTTCTGAGTGGCTAATTAAGACTACCAGTGTTTGTGTGAATATTCAGTATCTGCAGTAAAAACCGTCCTTATCAGCACATGGATAAACGGTTACCTTCTTTCATTCACTTAAACCATTAACCGATTATTGATTGATAATGTGGCCGATTATCAGCTAGGAAATATTTTTTTTAAATTTGCATTTTCCCTTTATGGAACCTGGAAAAGACAGCTTCATGGTTTTATTTGAAAGTCCTTGCCATAGACTTGCATGTGTGCAACAGTGTGCACTGCCTTACCATTAATCCCTCTGACAGTTTACAGATTTCCATGTGCAGGAGAGATAAGTAATTTCCAAATAACAGGTTTCCTTTCCCCCTTTCAAACTCCCGTACACACCGCAAACTTGAAAGTAATAATCAACCACAGATTAATTTTCTTACAGTGTCAGATGTATTCCTCACATTGCTGCTCAGCCAGGGAAATGTTTCATTCTACTGTTGCTTATAATTCAGTGTTTGCCTTGTAAAACCAAACCAGGAAACCACATGTCTAAAATGATGATCCCCTGCTGCAGATCCTCTCATTCCACATTTATTTGTCTAATTTTTCAGCTGGATAAATAGTTATTCAGAGCTGCCTCATTTTGTTGTTTGGATTTGCGCTAAACCTACTTGGCAGAATATCAGCATGTGTTCCCAGTTTGTGAACACCCCCCACTGCCCGCCCTTCCATTACATCTCTATCAGCATACCACAGTCAGGAGATCCAGCAAAACGGAAATGATGCTCTAAGAACGCAGTCACAGGGTAAAAATCTCGTTATTCATCAAGATTCCAGATACACTATGTTGATCAGCCTCAGACACATGGAGAGGTAACAGAAAAGTATTTAGTCCCACCAGATCCACACAAGCCAATTATTTACCCAACTGAAATTGTAAGAGAAATATGTCCACTTCATCTAAATAAAAAAACAGATAGAGACTGCCCCTAAGCAGCAGCAAGTGGTCCCTTAGGGAAAGCTTGAATCATCATTACGTTTATTTCCTCTTTCGTCCCTTTACTGTGGAACATAACTGACCAAGCAGATATTGAATGATGATGGTTGTGATTCTATGTTATTGTTGGAATAACCAGTAACCTTACATTTTTTATTGATGAATTTGTGCAGACGTTTATGGCTCCCAGATAATTTCCACTGCCTTTCCTTCCACTACCACTCTGAGTTTGGCATTCTTGGTTTTGAGTCAACTATTACATCCCAACCATTGCGTGGATTGCCATGGAATCTGGTACAGATGTTTGTGTCTCCAATGGGACTATAACTTTGCTGATCCCCTAAATTCTTGTCTGGCGCCAGCATCAGGTCAGAATTTCAGTGTGTCCAGGACTTGGGTTTATCACCAAATGCCTGTAAAACTAATTCTATTCCCATTAGCCACAACTATGCTTTGTTTTAGAGCTAATGATCAAATGGTCGTAGACTCTCAGGCTGCATTCAGACTAAGTTTAGCCTTGTATAAAAATACCCCATCATTCACTGTGATGCAACAAAGATGCCAACACAAAGGGTTCGGGCAAAAGCCTGCAGGGCCGTCCAGCAAAATGTAGAACTTGGCTTAATTTTTGCTGGACCGCAACTCTGGCATCATCCAGCAAATCGCTGTGGTGGCCAATCAAATATGCACAAGCTCACATTTCTGGCACTACTGTGTTTCTACAGTTAACCTTGTGATAGCTGCATTGAAAGACAAAATCATTAGTGTGGTGATAGTTTTTCAGAGTTGTGATGGAGTCTTATAAACCACTAAACCATCTTCAAACTCATGGATCTGTTCCTCAGAATGTTTTTTAGATGTATATCTTGGTACATGAAACAACACATTTGCGTAGTTACCAGTGATGTGCCAGAATATTGACTATTTGCATCACTGAAATGTTGGTGAAATGTCTATGAAGAGCCCAATGTCAGAAGCCTGTTAGATGTTAAAAACAAATTACTTTTTAATCAATTACTCTGAACAGTAAAGACACACTTTCTGAATTTCTTGTGAGAAACAGAAGAGAAAATGGACGGAAAATAATCCACGCTCTTCTTTTTCATGGAGTTCCCCTATTGATCTGTAGGCCCGAGGGTAATTCTCAGCCTGCTTGGTGGGAGTTGTGTTGGAAGTCGCTCCAAAAGCAGAATAAATTAATCAGAACTTGCTGCCTGGCTCCTGAGGAGCAGCCGGTGCTATAATCAAAACAGGGCTCAGAGGGGTTCAATGTGTTTCCACAGGATCATCAGGAAGAAATCAGCGTCCCCACTTATCACACCAGTCACAGAGGAGAAAGAGCCGGCAGACTCTTACAGCCTTTCCTAATGGGTAATTTTCTGAAACACCCTCGTTCTTATGTGTTAACCTTTGCATTGCCAATACTGTTTTGTAAAAATGACTCAAACAACTAATTCCGTGACTGGATTAAAGTTTCTTATCTTATCAGTATAAGATGGAACATATCTGAAAGCTGTTAACTGCTCACCCAAAATGTTCATAGAGAAAATAGCAACCATATGTTCCATTAGCCTGCTTAATTTATTTTTATGTAAGAGCGTCATGACGATGAAAGCATGACCAGTGAGTGAATCACAAGATGGGACAGATTGATTAGGATCTTTCACTAAACTTGATCTTTCACTAAACTTAGTCTTTCCACGAATCCAGTAAGAAGATTGATATCAGTGTCGTGTCAGTGCTTCAAAAACAGAGCTGTAGTCTGGATGTGGTTATTCTAGCTTAGCATGATGACTGGAAACAGTTTTGTGTGTTATCTGTGCACAAACAGCTTTGTAAATTTATATTGTTGGATTCATTTCTTGACAGACAACAACATGCCACAGTGATGTGTGCTGCTTCTTTGGATCTTGATCTCTTATCATGAGGTTGCTAAGTTTTGATATTATCGCACCAGTATAGACACCAATAACAAATTCTACGTATGCTCACCAACCATATCTGGCAAATTGTGCTACAGCAGGTGATGCTGGACTAAAGTGCCTGACTTGTTTTTAACTCCTGTAGTTCTGTTCATGGAAACCTTAAAATTAGAGATTTGCAACCCCGTACTATCCCCGGAGATGGTTGAAGTATACAAACACATACCAATAAGCCTGTCCAAACAAGGGTATGATGACAACACAAAAGAACACGACAATCTAACAACCATAATATTATTTTATGGTAATTTAATATGAGCTAGTAGCAGAATGCATCATCCGTGTATAAACTGTCATACCAAGTAAACATGCAGCATGTCAAATATAATGAGCAGCAGACTCCTACATTGTTCCTGTCATTGGCAAACAATTTTTCCTAATTCATTTAACTACATTGTTAAACGTACTTGGACACTATGGTTGGAGCACAGCAAGTCTATTCTGGGTTTAATTATTTTGGAGACGGCCACTTGGAGACGATCCTACCCATTTGATCTCAGTCTGTATTTATTTATCTCTGGAAATCATCTTGCTTCCCCGAATCAGTCTTTTTCTGAAAAATCCAATATAGCAGAAATTAGGATTCCACTAATTTAATAAACACACATGTAGATACACCTATACAACAATAGATAAGATATTTAGATTTATCATTAACGAAGGAAGTTCTTGAACCCAAAAGAAAGTCTAAAACCACATTGTTCTCCTGAGAACTAATGTAGCGTGCTACTTTGGTTAACGATGGGACGGTGCTAGAAGCATGAACCATAGAGGAGGAGGTTGGGGCTGTGGAGGGACCTAAAGCAGCAACCAACCTTAGCATGGGTGTAGTCTGCATAGTGAGAGTGATGGTGTGAATGAGCTGTGAATGAATATTCAATGTAAACCGTATTGCAAACAGCTGATTCAGCTACTACAAAGGCTTTGCTTCATTTACAAAGTTATCAACAAAGCTAACAGCACAATGGATGCAGGACATAAACTACTGTCTGTTACTTTATAAACCCAGCAATTCACCCTATCATTCACTTTGATGTCTGTTAATATGGCTAATGTGATGAACATATTTGTTTAACAGAGCAAATTAGTTTTATATAATTGTATTTTGTAAGCAACAGGATTGGTATTAAACCATTGAGAGATGTGATAAGTACAAAATATGCATTAGGAAAGTCTTTGTTGTATTAATATGAAGGTCTACAAATGTCATTTTGCAGTATAATGTTCTCTCTATCCATTATATTGACAGGATTACAGGATCACCTTGATTAAGGATTGCTGCAGTTAATATGATTTGTGATGTTATTCCATCACGTCTCCAGGTCCCCTCCCCCCATTAGTGGAAACACATAATGAAACAGGAATCACCCCGAGCCAAAGACCCTTTTTCAGGCCAGGCACAAGAAAGCTATTTTATGGCGCAGACGTGCTCGTCTGGTGATGAAGTACGTCCTTGTAATCCGAGCTCTTAATTACCCCACAATATAAAAGAGATATATCGCTGTGTGTGAACAACAAGAGGAGCCTTCTCAGACATAACCACAGCCGCACACTTGGTGATATGTGGGGCACTGTTGATTACTGCCATCCCCAGCACAGAAACGCACTCATGGTCTCTGGACTGTACTCACATTGTGGTATGAACCACAGTTTGTACCACAGGGTGCCAGTTCAGAGCCACGATTGCTGCCATGTGATGCATGTTAGACATTGACGGGGGAAAAGATGCATTTCAAAATACATAAAATGCCCAAAACATGACGAAAGAGTGAATTAAATGCCATCAGCAATTCCAAGTACCAAATGTATTCTCATTTCACCCTGTATATTATTTATCGACTTCTCAAATATTGATGTGTGAACAAATCTACTGCCCCCTCCCATGAGCAACCATATGTGGTCTATGGGAACAAGGAATTGTTTCCACTGAGTTCTTGGCCAGAAAATGGACCCAAAAACCTTAAACGATGCGTCTTTTAGAAAATAGCAGTGCTAAAAGTACATTAGAAAATACATGTTTTTTTAAAAATGAAAAAACTGTGATGGAAGAAGTGATCCTTTGTAGCCCGCTCCTCATTTCTGCTTCAGGCCAACAGCTCAAGGCTGCATGAGCTGCCGCCGATAGCGCAATTCACCCAAACCTCCAACTGAACTATTTGCAGTGGAGTTGCAAAATAATAAAAGACAACATTTCCGGTTCTCCTGCTCGATTTTGATCCTGTTTTTCAACTGTCATTCTTACATTGTTATAAGAGTGCAGTGCTGAAATGATGGGAGTGCTTTGCATGCAGTTACAGCAGTGAGTTTATGTCTACATCAAACAGCAGAATGAAGAAAATAATGTAATTAATCTCAGTGACTTTGAGTGTGACATTTTTGTTTGTGCCAGATGGGCTGGTTGGGGTTGAATGGTGCAAGGAAACAACTGGAATTTAGTGTCAACGGTATGAATTAATGGACCCAGCATGCCTTTTGTCAGCAGTCCAGGCTGGTGGTGTAGTGATGTGGAGAATGTTTTCTTGGCACACTTTGGCCCCCTTAATACCAATCAATCATGGTTTGAATGCCACAGCCTATCTGAGTGTTGTTGCTGACCACGTGACTCCTTTTATAGCCTCAGTTGACCATCTTCTAATGGTTATTTCCAGCATGTCACACAGCGTCCTCCTCAGTCACCTGATTGGAATCCAGTAGACCACCTCTGGGATGTGGTAGAACAGGAGATTAGCAGCATGAATGTGCAGCTGAAAAATCGTCAGAAATTATGTGATGCAATTATGGCAACACTGTGCAGTATCTCAAAGGAATCTCAACATCATGTAGAATCCAGAACACCAAGACCTGAGGCTGTTTGAGAGCCGAATGGAGGCCCTGCTTAGTATGTTGCTCCTTATAAATGGTAAATAGTCTGCTATATAATAGAACATTTAAACCTTAGCAGAGCTGCCATGCAAGGTGTTAGCTTGTTACTGGGAGCAACTTGGGGTTTGGTCTCTTGCACAAGGGCACTTTGGTGTGTGGAGAGAGCAGAGATCAAACCACCAACCTTGCGAGCCACAACTGTACTGTACACTATATGCTAAAAAAAACTAAAAACAAAATACAAGCATATATTTTCAGTCTTGCAAAAACTGAGCACGTATCGACCATTTGAGGATTGTTTTCATATAATTGAAGCTCCCTGTGGCACATTACAGCGTTTACTATCCAGCCCTCAGGTCTCATTTGTCTGTGCAGAGCCATTAGCTCAGTCAGTGACACACCACAGCAGAGACTCTCCTGAGAGCCACTGAGGACCATATGGCAGATGACACGGGGCCCATGTCATTTATCTGGACCTGTGCGGGAGCATGTATTACGCTGGCCTTGTTGTTATCTGAAGCCTTGATAAGAACGCTTTAATATCCTCCTCCTGTAATGGAGATCACACAGCGCTGAAGGAGAGAGAGAGCGAGAGAGAGACCATGGCAGGGGAATAGTGGTGGTGGGGAAGTGGGAAGGAGAGGGTTACCAAGGCAACTGGTTACTCAGCGACAAGCTCACCATAGAAATACACTCATGTTACATCAGTCTTATTACTCCGTCGCTCCCCTCCCCCAATCATATCAGACTGAGAGCTTCTTTTAGTGAGTGAAAATCAAATGGGTCATTATGTAAAAGCTTTAATGGATGTCTTCTATCAGCTTCATGTCTTTATTCACACAAATACTTTAAACTAATCATGACTTCATTATTAAACCAAAAGCTTGTTTATCTTCCTTCTTAGCTTTAAATGAACCGGCAGAGTTAAATATCCAACTTCCCAGCAGCCCCTCGCACAACAGTTGTTTTGAAGTAGAGTGACCAAACGTCCTGTTTTCCCACGACATGTCCTGTTTTCACGTCCTGTACTGGCCGTCCGTCCTGTTTTTAAAAAAATTATGAAAATGTCCTGATTTTCATTGTTTTTCAATCGTGCGTGTCGCCCGCCGGGTGCCACCAGGTGCTGCTGATTATCGCCGAGCACCTCCGAGGCCGTAGTACATGGACCTATGAAGTCCAATGTCACGATTCACTCCGCCCGTGTTGGTAAAAAGCTTGTTTATCTTCTTTCTTAGCTTCAAATGAACTGGCAGAGTTAAATATCCAACTTCCCAGCAGCCCCTCTCACAACAGTTGTTTTGAAGGAGTTGCATTTGTGGCATATTTTGCTTCAAAGAAGAGCCACCTGCAAGGACTGCTTCACTTTGCAAGGGCTGAATAGTATTTAGGTTACCATGGAGACGTCGGGAGCAAAACTGAAATAAAGGGAGCGAGTGCAGTGGTCCTTTTCTGTGTGACAAGGGAGTGATACTCTCTTTGTAGAGGAGAGGAATGTGAAAGGCAGCCTCATCTGTATTCTACGAACCAACGCAAAGATATCGTATGCATAATGGCTGTCACCCGAGGCTACTTTAGAGGTGAAGGGGATTCTCTGCTTTCCTTCTGCTCCATTTAAAGCTTCAACACTCAATCTCAAGTTATTTTTCCAAAAGAGCCCTTCCTGGACAATTAGCAGATAGAGTAACAGCCCTGCACATAAACCCAGAGACTTGTCACGGAGTGAAAAACTGCTTCTCCAGACGTCCCGGATACGAGGCACTGAGTGGAATAATGAAGTGTCTCAGTCCCTCCCTGGAGTCTCGCCCGTTTAGCTGACAAAATGTAGTTACAGCGCTGAACTGTGCTCAAAGGTGCCTGTGCAGCTAATTGGAACAGTATCGTGGACCGATGCCACTGTTAGTTGGATCTGAGTCACCTTCTTATAGACATCCACAGCCCTGAAAGGAGTGATCTGATTGGACAATGAGCCGCATCACTTGGATTCCACCATTGGATCACATGTGCAACACTGAAGTGTCACAACATGTTTCCACGCCAAGAATCCCTGCGTGTTGATATAATTAACATCATGTGAATAATAAAACAGCATTGGCTGTGCAGATGGCTAATTGCTGACACTCTTCTGAAGCTGTACTTCATTTCATTAACATAAGAGAGCACATACATTGCGCTATTTATAAGCCTCCCTTTAGTGTTTATGCTTTTGTTCATTTTTGATTCATATTTAAAGTGTTAGTGCTTCCAAATTACAAAAAAAACAGACTTTCCTTTAGTGGCGTCTAACCATTCAGATAGCTTTACTTTGATTTTGAGATATCTCTGTAATTTCTGCCTCCATCCATATAGAGTTATCATGCTTACAGTGTCAAATACATGGACAGAGGTATTCATTCATACTTTGTGAAATAGGTAGTGATGTATTGATTAGTTGCAGGGCTGGTTGCTAACTAACCACTAAAATGTTAGCACCACTCATGCTGCAACCCACTCTCTACAGCATTGCATTCCTATACCACTAAACTGCATTTTTAATGATGTTTTGGGGAAATATTTATATATTTTTTGTTGCACTGCCTTTTTTTGGTACCGTCAACGTGTCTTAGTCATTTATTTTATTGCTTCACTGTCGCCCCAACCAGTCATATATTAGATGAGGTGAGACTTTTCACCCTCGTAACCCAGAAAATGGAGGAGAAGCTTCAAACACGTTGTTAAAGTGTTAAAGGGTCGTATTTTAATGCTAGTCATGACATTTTTCCTAACCCTAACCAGGTATTTTACTGGCTGCCTTTCCCACCAGGTCACGTGTGAAATAATTATGTTTATTTCACAGCGAAATTAGGTTCCCTGCAAGACGTAATTGAGAATGCAATTTAATTGCATAGGAATGTAATTTTGTGGAGACTGGGTTGCATACCGCATTTCTCCAATATCAGTAGAATGGAGACCAGGCATGAATCCCATTATTTCAGCTTAGTACTGTTCACTTTTTTATTCCAAGATATCTCCACTACTAATCTTGCAACCATAACATATAAATACCTACATTACAAAACCATTGTTGTGTCACGTATTTGTCGTGGTTCTGTCACTGTTGAACATGATATAAACCTGAAGTCTCTTGTAAAACCAAAGAACACCGTTTGAAAACTCAGATAAAGCAAACATCTCACCTTTGTGTGACAAGACTAAGGTTGTAGTCGACCTTGCTTGATCTGAAAGTATGAAAGTGGGAGCCACAAGAGCTAATCGAATTCTCTAAATGCTAAAGAAAGGTGCCTTAATGCTTCCTTTCTTATCTCTTTTAGCATTGGATACACTGGACCATCTTGTACAAAAGGAAAGTGGATGATGCTGTCCCACAATTCTTTGCAGCAGCACCATTCAGGATGACAAAACAATCCAGCACAGACTGACTACTATGACTACATGGCCTAGTATAAGTGTAGTCAAAATGTCTTAGCACTGTGGTTGTAATTTTCCGTCCCCATGAATCTCCCACACATCTTACCTTGACCTCATGACATTTTCAATTGTGGTTGAAGAAAAGTGTTTTGGAAAATACAAAGGATGTGGTTTTTGTGGGGTCCTCAGACTGTTTAACTTAGGTTTTATAATGCAGCATCTTTTTCACCTTACTGTTGGGTGCCGAGCTGTAATGGGCTCATTACTGTCTCTTACGGCTAGAGGCCCACCAGTAGTTGTCAGCTTTTGAGAACACAGTAGTAGTTAATATTTTTTGTCCACTCTTCAAAATACATCAACAAGTGACACAAAAGTGAGATTTATGCGTTTCCAGAGGAATATTTTTCAGTTTTTCACAAGGAAAGACTCAGGATGAGGACTAATTGGTTTGTTTTGCTAATGTGTGCTTGGTTAACTGCTCATTTAAAGTGCTGTTTTCTATACTTCTCTATGGGAGCTTCTAGGGGTGGTCCAACACAGCTAACCAGCTACTGTAGCTTCATTTGCGCTCTCTGGGTCTTTGTTTACTGAAATCAGGACTGTCAAGTTGGTTTTCTAGTGGGCAACAACATCAATTTATGTGACCAACAAAGTGAAGCACAAATTGTATTTTTTTATTTTTTTGAAGTTTTTCCAAATGATTGAATGAC
>OMNN01102959.1:2577-17300 GCA_900302755.1 Chromis chromis
GATGCGGGCGTGGAGCCGACAGCAGCTCAGTCGAGGCCTGGGAGGAGCTGAGACAGACGCAAGGCGCTCGGTGTTTGAGGCTCGGGAACCCGGTGATAAAAAGGTTGGAGACCCCTGGTCTGAAAGACGTCTTCGGCTTCAATTCACCTGTTGCTACTACAGTGTTGGAATCATGTCAACGGGTAGCTATTTAAAGACATTTAAATTTGTTGAAAAAAATGCGGAGGCAATATAGATCTAGCCTACGATAGGAAAATGTCTAACTTTCGCGACCCCCCTGCAGTGCCTCCGCGGACCCCCGGCTGAAGACCCCTGCTCTATAGACATAATGCACTGTAGGAGGAATGGCACTGTACCAAGATGGCCGCCGCGTAGGCAAGTCGCTCCAATCGGCAGCAGCAGTCAATGCGACGTCTACGTATATACAATTGCAAGAAAAAGTATGTGAACCTTTTGGAATTTCATGGTTTTCTGGATTAATTTGTCATAAAATGTGATTTGATCTTCATCTAAGTCAAGGGTATTGACAAATATGATGTGCCTAAAATAAAAACACAAAAAAAATTCTGATCTTTCATGTTGAGAACAACCATAAAAACCTCATAGAGGTGGTGGAAAAAGTATGTGAACCCTTGAGTTAATGACCTCAAAAAAGCTAATTGTAGTCAGGTGTTAGCATACCTGGAGTCCTGTTAAGAACATGAGTTTGGAGGTGTGGACTAGAGCTACTCTGACTGATAAAAACCACTCAAACGTTTTTAATTTGCTCTGCACAAGAAAAATACACTGATGTGAGCCATGCCTCACCAAAAAGAGCTTTCAGAGGATCTACAATCAAGAATTGTTGATTTACATAAAGCTGGAAAGGGTAACAAAGTGATTTCAAAGACTTTAGAAATTCACCAGTCTACAGTTAGGCAAACAATCTACAAATGGAGACTCTTTGGGACTGTAGCTACTCTACCAAGAAGTGGGCAACCAGTCAAAATGACCCCAAGAGCACAACAAAGACTCATCAATGAGGTAAAGAAACAATCCTGAGTGGCAGCCAAAGATTTGAAGGGGTCATTGGAACTGGCTAACATCTGTGTTCATGAGTCTACAGTACGTAAAACATTGAGCAAGCAGGATGTCTATGGCAGGACACCATGAAATTCCAAAAGGGTTCACATACTTTTTCTTGCAATTGTAACTGTTGACTATAAAAATCACTGTTTCCTTACACTCACATCCTGTTTGGACCAACTAGCCGTCCAAAACCTAAACGTACTGTATTTGGTATGCAGTAATACAAAAACTCACATTTGTCATCTCTGCTTGAAAATAGCTTCAATCCTTAAAAATGAACGAATTTTTTTCAGATCCCTACACTGAGAAATCATTTCAGCTCCAACTAAGACACAAACCACACACACTGATCAGCAGTAACATGAAAACCACTGGCAGGTGAGGTGAAAAACATTGATCATCTCGTTAAAGTGCAATGTTCTGCTGGAAAACATCAGGCCTGGCATTCATGTGGATGTTACTTTGACACGTAGGGGAGAGCGGGGCATTTTGGCTAAATAATTAAAAAAAAACCTTTGAGTTAGAATTATTATGCTTTTACAACTTGGTTAGAGAATTCCAGGAAAGGTGGTGGAAGTGAAATGTTACCCAGTGGGGTTCATTGTAACAGACAGATGGTTAGTTGTAACACCTTATAGAAAAGTCAATTAATTCAATACAATTCTAAGGTGGATAGTATTCGTTGATCTATCTATGACTGAATTTGTTGGCTAAAAGATTGACACATAAGTGGACAGTTATGTATGGATATTACAGATCTATCTATTTCCATCCATGGTAGACGATGGATGGACGATGGTGCTTGTGGACATCTAATTCTCGTTCCATCTATATCATGGTTTGATGGATCCATACAGATCTATTAGAAGAAGAAACCTTAATTTGTCACAAATACATTTTTACAGTATTATAAAATGTTGTTTTCGCATATCCCAGTTGCGGTCAGAGCGTAGGGTCAGCCATTGTACGGCGCCCCTGGAGCAATAAGGGTTAAGGGCCTTGCTCAAGGGTCCAACAATGGCCACATTGCCCATTCCCAGCCCAACTAGTCGAGGCAGATGGCCGCCCTCCCTGAGCCTGGTCCTGTCGGAGTTTTTTTTACCCCTCTCCCTATCCTAGGGGGTTTTTGGTTCCTTCCCACCGTTGCGGACTGCTTGCTTATAGGAAATCCAGAAGCGATTTGGATTGTTGGGTTTTCTGTTTCCTGTATTGTTCTTCCTTATGATGATAAGCACTATGTGATGACATGTTGTAAATATGCGCTTTATAAATAAAATTGAATTGAATTGACATTGGGGTTTGATCCTCTGAGCTTCTGATCAGTAGCCCAGAGACTTAACCGTTGCGCCACCACTAACCCTAAAACATAGTTCCCTTGCCGCGGCGGTGAGAGTGCCGAATCCTAACCATCTATTTATCCATCATTTGTTGGTCTATGGACTTTAAAATGGATGGACTGATGGATGCTTACATTCTACATCCAAACGTCAAAATATATGCAACATGAATATTAACAAGAGACTACGTCAAACATCGACAAGGTAGACCGCACACATGAAATCTGACAGAGGCCTCATTTTATGGCGAAAAAGTTACAATCAGCTGTTTGGATTTAAGTATAAGTTGTACACTTGTTACACCATGTTACGACCAACAACGCTGTGTGGAGTTTTTCTCAAGCCTTTCTATGAGTTGGTAACGTGTTTCAAAATAGTGCTATGTTTTAGGTAACAAGTCGGTTATTAGGATTATAAGGTTGGATTCCTGTACCTTAGAGCCACAGCTCATTAATTTAAAAAAAACAATCATGATATGTATCCATCGTCTTCCATGTATGTATACATAGATATACATACATAGGAATACATAGATAGGTAATATCCATACATAACTGTCCATCTATGTGTCAATCTTTTAGCCAACAAATAAACAGATGTGTAAATATATCTATCAGTCGTAAATAGATCAACAAATAGTATACACCTTTACTATATATATATATATGTAGTAATTTACCTAAGGCCACCAAAACACTTTGACACAGATCTCACATAGAAACACAAAAAACAAGTTTTTAGGACGCAGAAAACACGTACAAACTCTTAAATTAGAGGTATTGTCTTATGGTAATACCAACCAGGAGCTCACCCTGCTCAACCCTGTGTAACTACATAACAGGTCTATGCTACATTTAACCCCATGTTAGGACGCCCCTTGCACCCCTCCCACTTACCTAAACATTGTTCCAGACTGAGCAAAACTCCCTCATGGATATGGAATCCCTCGACAGCAGCAGACTCCACCCAGCTGGACAATGCACCGTCACACTGCAAAAACTGCTTAGAAACAGCCTGAGGAACTGGACCAAGAGCCCAAGCGGTTGACCCAGCCTCCAAGCTCAAACCGATTGAGTATAGAACATGAAAGACCCACCCTGCAACCCACAGGACCCCAAAGGATCTATCGTCCCAGTGCCAGACACAACAGGACACCATCAGACATCCTGCCCTGACAGTCTGGCTGGCACAGTTTTTATTCCATGCCATCTCCCTCTCTTTCCTCATGTTACCTCTCTACTGTTCAATAAAGACACAAAATAACAAGAACATTGTTGTCTCCTAAAATCCACGGTGAAAAAAAACCCTACACCTGCATGCTGAAGGCAACAGAACAACACGCTATTCTGCAGGGTTTTTAATTTTGCAGATACATTTATTATTGGCCATAAACTGCCATCTGACAGGTAGCACGGCGCTTTGTGCTCTTGAGCAGTGGTGGATTGTTCCTCCCTTGTACTGAATAAAAGCTGGCTGAGACAGAGCAGCTGTAAGTGATGAAGAATGACTGTAGCTGCTATGGATTTTTCCAAACCGTCTGGGTTGACTCTCCTGACATTTAGGCTAACATGCAGAGACAGTGAGCAAACACAATTTTTCACTGTAGCACCAGTGCAGAAATGATAAAGTGTGCACAAACTCTTGGAGGAGCGGGAGACACCAGCTGAACCTGCACAGTCTGCTGGATTGTTTTCAATTTAGACAGTTAAGAGGGATGTAATTCAAGTCTAGATGTTGCGTATCACATTTTTGAACCACCAAACAATTAGACTCTTATCTTTATTTTGAAAAGCATCTTCCGATTGTGTGTTTTTGTCACCTTCACCTGCATCTCATTCATAATTCTCGTGCAGGAACCATGACGTGAACATGTTTGTTGTGTGTACGTGCAGCCATATCCAATATCTTCATACAGGTTAAAGCTATTTGATGTCACGGTGAAATTACTGGGGAGACAGAGACACCCACTGGTCTGTTTCTGCTGTTACTTAAAGCTTACAAAGAATCAGTGGGCATCACATATTTACACTTAATTTTCTGACAGCCTTAGAATAATAAAATGTCTGTATACCTCAGCAAGGGGGGTGGTCTTAGTAGCTCTATACAGGGTTCAGGGAATTAAATAACATATCATTTTAGCCTAATAATTAACATGTCTACTGTTGTAATTGTAGGAAAACACCAATCAGACTACACTCTGCCTCAAATGACAAAAAAGTGCTACAGTGTGAAATCACGCCGATCTAAAAGCCGCCAAAGTGCAATGTGAATGTGCAATCCAGTGGCACAGTTGATAAATATTAACATACATGTCATTATAGAGAAGGCAGGGGAGCGAACAGGAAGAGATGAACAGATAAAGAGAGGAAGAGGGGACAGAGACGGAGAATAAACAAGACCATCGGGGAAATAAGCCCAGTCATTTCCATGTGTGTTCCTCTGAGCCGGAGGTTTAACAAGCTGTGCATAAAGACAAGCCTGTGTGGGTGGAGTTCCTCTTAATCATAGCTATGAATGTTCAGCAGCAAAGCTACTGGGAGGAGAAACTTGTTAATTGAGATCTTGATCCTCCAGAGGTGTCTGCTATAACTTCAAGCTCTCAATTTCTTTTTCTTTTTTTTTTTTCCTTCCAGGATATTTTATTAGCCCTCGCAGGCCACACTCGAGGGCGCAATTTAATGAGGTTTGTGCATTGTTGATATTTGTGGGAGCCGCGGACCATCCAGCGTGCTGTATATGGAGAATTAACATGGAGCAAAAATATTACAGACTGTGAAATCTACACCTGAATTCACTGATGTTTAAAATTGTAAGAACTACTGTAGCCATTGCTTTGATTCCTGCATGGATTTGCTAAATTGTTTAAATAAATATACAACTTTTTAACTACAAGTGCGTGTTTCGGTCTGTCCTGTTTTTTCCCCAGACATATTCAGTAATCCAACACGGATGTGGAAATGATTTGCATCTTACAAGGTTATGACGACGTACAGGAGATCTCATTTTGCACAATTTTCTTTTCTTTTTACCCCAAGATCCATTCACTTGAGTTTTAATCTCATCTCACAACAGCAATATCGCTTATCCAGACCTGAAGATTTTACATCTGTGTGAACAAGAAGTCATTTTTCTCTCTTTGCATCACGAGTTTAACAATGCAGGTACCTTTGATCCTTCCTTACTAATTGGTTTAAGCCATGTGAGACTTATGAAGAGCCTGTGACAACAACAAATGATCATTTAAAGTAAACAACGGTTGTGGAATTCAACCCAAAAAGTACTTGTAAAAGACCACAGCATTTATTATAGCTCGCTAAATCAAACACATCCATCCATCCACCCATTATCTATACACCGCTTAATCCTCTGTAGGGTCGCGGGGGAGCTGGAGCCTATTCCAGCCAAGTCAGGCGAAGGCAGGGGACACCCTGGACAGGTCGCCGGTCTATTGCAGGGCCACATAGAGACAGACAACCAAGCACACTCTCATTCACACCTACGGACAATTTAGAATCACCAATTACCGTATTTTTCGGACAACAAGGCGCACTTAAAATCCTTTAATTTTCTCAAAAATCAACAGTGCGCCTTATGTATTAATTCTGGTTGTGCTTACTGACCTCGAACCGATTTTATGTGACACACGGCGCTCAAAAATCTGTCAAAACGTTTTAGTACTACGAAGCCGCACCGCTTGATGGATTGTCGGAGCATCACGGCTACCGTAGTCAGGAGCCTCGCGGAGTAATACGTACTGTGCTTCAACATAGTATTATGGTGTGTATAAGGACCCCAAAAATGGCACCTGTTAACAGACATGCTTACGAAGCGGATTTCAAAAAGTGAGTGTATTGTTTTGTATTTTATGTGTTACAATTGAACAATATTGAGAGTTATTGTGAATAAGTTGAATAAAGTTTGACTTATCTGACTGTTTGGTTTTGCTTAATGCGCCTTATAATCCGGTGCGCCTTATAGTCCGAGAAATACGGTAACCTCAGCATGTTTTTGGACTGTGGGAGAACAGGGAGAACATGCAAACTCCACACAGAAAGATCCCAGGCGTCCTAACCGGGACACGAACCGAGGATCTTCTAGCTGTGAGTTGACAGTGCTAACAACCGAGCCAGCGTGCAGCCCCAAATCAAATACATGAAGGCAGTAATTAATACTGAGTAAATTCATAAAGTGTAATGTCTATATTGTGTCTATGTGGTGATTAAAACTAATGCTGAAAAATAAATATGAACTAAATTCATAATTTTATGAAATGAGATCTCCATGCAACTATCAAGCCTCCGTCTCACCCACATGTTGTTGTTGTTGTTGTTCCTATTATTAAAACTGTGCACTTCTCGAGCACTGTCTGTCAGCATTGTGCCCAATCAGGACCTAAAGCAGAGTTTCTGCTCTTCCTGGCCTTTTTCGCCTTCTATCTAGATCTTTGCTTGTGTTGTTCTTTCTCAGATGTACGTCGCTTTGGAGAAAAGCGTCTGCCAAATGAAATTGTAACATTGTAACATTGTAACATTTGGTCAGATGGCAAAGTCTGAGAGTCTTACTTTTCTAATTACAACACCTCTTTCTGAATTCCAGTGAGTTATGTGGATTTCATGGTTGATTTCTTACTTCTTCGTTCATCCGTTTCCCTAAACCGGATCTAATCAGAGAGCATGGACACAGATTAAGCAACGATACCTCAATTTGCATGCATGTTAGCTCCGTCTGTGATTGCAATTCTGACAGATTTGTTGGCTGCAAACATTTTGGTTGTTTTTGTAAAAAGATGAGTCTGGAAAGAAAAAAAAGTTGAGCAGGTCGAGGTTTTTTTTTCAGGTCTTTCATTTCAGTTGTTAATTGCCAAAGTACACCGATGTGGAAGGGTGTTAGGGGGATGTGTTAATTTTGTTCTGCTTTTAGGTTAGTTAAACAAAGTGAGGCTTCGAATCAAACACATTCCTTTGCAAGTGTTTAAATTTGCAAGAAGTTAAATTATTACACAGTAGTTTTGTTCTGCTTTTTACTTCAGTTTGATCAACAGAGTAAAAAAAAACACATTGACATTAAATAAGGGGCCACTTAAACCACATTAGAAATGATGAGCATTTATTTAATCCCCTAATCTTCACCTTTGTTGTCCTTGTGAATTTGCTCCCCAGAACTAAACTGAAGACATCAGCCAGACGCTACAAACTTAAGCCATTCATGTTGATCTTGTGTGTTTGGCAAACATCCTGTGGATCTGATACAAGAGCTGCATGTAAAAGTCCATGTCGGAGCAGCTGTCAAAGTCCATTTCACTGCTCAGCTTTCATCGGCCTCCAAGTTAATGTTGTTACCAAACTTGGCATAGAGCTGGATCTTCAGATCCCCCAACACTTGCTGTATCGCCGAAACCCGTTCCTCAAGTCCTTTGACCTCCTGCTCCAGTGTTTCCTGATTACGGAACACAGAAACTCAAATTACATCACGAGAGCCACGATCTCTCCCCCCCCCAACCACAGAACAAGGCAAACAGCATGCAGGCATTTCTGTGACCAGGTTTAAAACATTTTGTGTTATCAAAAGCACATCCTGAAGGCTGGAAGAAAGAGAGAGAGAGAGAGAGAGAGGTTTTATGCAGGAAAAAAATGACGACGGATAGAAATGTGCACTAAATTATAATCAGCGGGTATAACGAGCAAGCTGTTTCCAACACATTTGTCATTCAGGATGTGAAGCAGACTACTCAGAATCAATCAGTTCAGGTTTGTGCAGTATGTACTATTGTGTTGTGAAGAGGCAGCAATGACACAAGGGCAAACAGAGCCATCATGGAAGTGGCAGAGAGGAGGAGGAGGTCTGATCCCTTCTGGTCAACGCTTGCCCTCTGTGTGTTTTAGGTATGAAGCACCAGTACTGTTCTGCTTCCTCCCAAAAGCTGCACCAAGGAGGATTTCAAGTGCCTTTTTTGTGGCTAAACAACTCCCTCCCGACAGAGAGGCCTCGGCTGTGGCTGCTCTCACTGCCCTGACCTGACGAACTGCTTTGGACTTTTCCCGATTATCAATCTCACCCACTAATACACTTTAAGGAAGAGTTGATATTTTAGGAAACGCTTATCAGATTTCTTGCGGAGGGTTAGATAGAAAGATCGATACCACTTTCATGTCTTAGAGTCTTATTGTCGTCAGCGAGACGTTGCCAGGCAACAAGCGTAGACTCAGGAGCGTCACTGCACCCAGGGAACAGCCGGGCCCATTACCACCTGCGAAAACCACACTTCAGGTTTTTTATTAAACTAAACAAACAAGGTATAACACATTAGTTACATCAGCTGGTATGTATATTTTTGCTACCAGGCTGCCATTTCTCCCCCCTAGTTCCAGTCGTGACGCTATGCTAAGCTAACTGGCTTCATATTCATCATACAGACATGAAAGCGGTATTGATCTTCTCTCAGCATGGCAGCAAACAAGTCTCCAAAATATCAAAGCATTTCTTTAACCATATTTCTGTGTGTTAAAATGGGTTCATGGGCGCATTGACACCTTTTTCTAAGAGGGTATTTTCTCCATTCATTTAAAAAAATTCCCTCCACATGACCACTGTTTTATAAAATATCTACGTACACTTGGACTTTAGAGTGTAGATACTGTGGACCGAGTAATATTGGGCACAGCGGACGCAGAGTCTTCTGGGTCTGGGTACTAAAGTTTAATCCAGTGTAAATAGACACTGGAATAATGTAATATAAACTATAAAAAACTAGCCTGGTGTAGGTTTAAAATAGAAAACAAATATGGAAATAGAAAAAAATGGGCCCACTTTTACAGATTATACTTTACTACCGAGACTCTTTTGCATACTAGTGCAGTGGTACAGCAATGCCGAGTTAAGCTGTAAACTTGTAACTGCTAGAGCTAACCAAATGGTATATGTCTGCCATTGTTGTTGCTGTTGTTGTTTCAGGCCCATGCTCATCAGACTAAGCAACAAAGGACAAACTGAGATGTGACATTGCCTCCCAAACTTCCATTTCCACACAGAGACTCATGAACCTGACCTTTTTTTAATTCTGCACTTTCAGAGGTGTTTCAAAATTATGTTTGCATGTTGGAGAGATGTCAACCAGACGTAGAGGACAATGTTTGTTTAGCAAAATATCCATATTAGTGTGGATAAAGCCTTACGTTACGGTTACACTACGACTGCTACGAAGCGGCCAAGCAGGGCCAGCGACACTGTTGCTAAGTGCATCCGGGAGTGTTGCTCTGGCATTTGTTGGAGTTGATGTTGCAGGCTGGGTTAAACAGAACTGGGAACTGGTTTTCTTCTCTTTCTCAGACAGAACAGGAGACTATGAAGACAGGGTCATCCCTATGTTCCCCAGGTCCTGTGTTCCCCGTTTTTCCCCAAAAAGGGTCCTATGTTCCCCGGTCACATACAAAGCAGGGAACATAGGTACGCTCCCGTGAAGACAAAGAAAAGGAAAAGGAACAAAAGCGCTGACGGAACTTTTCCAACTCGTATTCTTAAACTGTTTTAGTCTAGACGGTTTGCTTTCATCAGCAAAACCTATGACTACCAAAGACTTATAAATCTGTTTATTGCTCCCTTTTAAATGTACCTCTACATACCCTGTGGAGGAATTTTCCACTTTTGGGTAGTGTTTCCAAAAGGTCACACAAAGGTCACTTACAAACAGGCATTAATTCATCATCTGCTTCAGCCAAAGGGGTCTCTGTGCTATTGTTATATCTAAATAATGTCCTTGTTGGACATGTGGTGGTGATATAAGGCCCTGTTAGAGCACGATATATAACAACGACCCGAAATGTAACAACGACCTGAATTGTTAGATTATCGACCAGTTATTACATTTCGGGTTTTATTACCTTTTTTTTTTATAACAATTCGGGTCGTTGTTACATTTCGGGTTGTTGTTACATATCGGGCTCTAACAGGCCCTGTTAAACAGAATAAATGCAAAATTAGAGTGACTCCACATCATCTCTATTCTCCTTGATATTGAGCTGCTGCATGTCGTTCTCTTACACGCTCGACTCCCACTATAAAATAAAGACATAAACACGTTTAATAAATAGATAACATTTTTAAAAAGACATCTGGGACTCATCATATACCAAATGGAGACTTTTTCTAATGCAACCAATAAGACTTTTAAAAGGAACCGTGTTGTAAACCCTGTGAAAGATGACATGGTGATGTTCTGCACTGAGCACCAGGATGAGAAAGTTAACATCATTTATCTGCTGCCATGAAAAACTACAAATTTGACATAAAAGCGTGTGTATTAATCTCAGGACTTTTTTTTTTTAACTGGTTGTGTGCAAATGTATTTTCTGATTAGTGTTTTTTGGTGTAAACAGGAATTTCAAAATGTGAGAGCGTTTTTGGTGGTAATACGTGACTTAACTCAGCGGTCTGCAACCTTTTTTGCACCACGGACCAGATTCAAGCACAACTATTTTCTAGGGACCGGTCATCGTGCACATAACAAATAATAATCGTTCTTTTAAATTTAAAAAAGTGTCCTAAACAAATAAAATAACCGTTTATTGCTAAATATGTATTTAGTTTTCTGAGTCTCTCCCTCTTTTTAAAGAAGCTCACCAGAGACGTTCTTATATTATTATATTATTATTATTATTATATCTTATTTTGGCAGAGGTGGTGCAACAGGTTAAGCCCCTGACTACTGATCAGAAGGTCAGGGGATCGAACCCCACTGTGGGCCCCTGAGCAAGGCCCTTAACCCCTGACTGCTCCCCGGGCGCTGTACCACGGCAGCCCACTGCTCCTGCTACTTGTATGTATAGTAGGATGGGTTAAATGCAGAGGTTAAAGGTTAAATTATTATTATTATTATATTTTAGACTGAAGTCAAGTGCAGGAAACAAGCACAGACGGACGTGACCGGAGGACGATCTAGTCATTTTTCAAAATAAAACATCCTGCAGACTCTGCCGGAAATAAAATAAAATGTTTTTATTTTTTTCTGTGCGGCTCGGTACCAAATGACCCATGGTCCGCGGCCCGGTGGTTGGGAACCGCTGACTTAACCGATACAAAAATGAAGGTTTCGTTTACTTTGGTGACAATTTGCTAACAAATATGTAGCAAGCTTTGGAGTTTCTTTTCTAACTGCATCACTCATAACCTCTCTGCCAGATTTACAGATTTGTCTTTCCATTTGGGATTTACAATTTGCCAGCAGTAGATATTAAGTGACTGAGAAATTTAGCAGTATGTGTCAACGCACTAATCAAAGTTATCATCAATGATGAAACGACCACATTTGTCAAAGTGTTTGAATAAGTTCTAAACACTGTGATACTTCCAGCTTAGCATACCTACACATCAGAGCTTCTTTAGGACCACTGCGACGGCTCCTAAATACAGTACACTGCAGTACGATGACTGAACAGGAGCACAAAGCATGTTTTTCCAGGACCTTTTATGGCTGCGTTATGCTTGCCAGCGGAACTGCGATGCATCTGAGCAAACTTATTTTCAAAGCGTAAAACCAGAAAGTGACAAGAGACAGTTTTTTGTACTTAAAAAGATTCTACTGCGAGAACATGAAGACTTATCAGTAACACTTCAGGCAGTCCAATGGGGCGATCATAAAGGCTTTCGAAAACATTGGTAAATTCCATTTTCGAGAAGAGGACGCTCACAGGATCAGAGATATCTCTGTGTTTAACAGATAAATCACAGCCAGGAACCAGGTCTTCTATCAGGTTTTTACTGGCTTTATGCTGCTCAGCCGTCCTTTGCCAGAACGTTTTGGTGCCAAAATACGACTGAATAGAAACCATGTATTGTCAGTCTTTTATGCAATTCAGCTGAGTTTAAAAAAAAAGAGCCTCTAATATTTGTATTCAGGACAACTTGATCTGAGAAATGTATTAGCTTAAATCAAACACTTCTAAAATAATTGCCACAGAGAACTGCTTCACTGTCTTTTGCGTGACTGGATCGTGATGGAATTTTGATTTAAAAGCTAGAGTGCTGAACTTTTGCAGATAAATGAAAGTCGGCTACTTTCAAGCTCTTATCAAACAATGCTGATTGAGCCTGTGAGCGCCAGGTGAATCTCTTTCTACTTCACAGCCAAACCGGAGTTTTAAATCAGGTGTTTGTGGCAACATTCTCACGCTGGCACGCCGGTAGTGATGCATTTTGCATTAGCCAGCAGCGGCGAGTGTGCCATAGCTGAACAGGGGAGCATATTTAGTAACAGAAACAGACTGGGCTACAGTATTTCGGGGCATGGTGGAGCTTTTGGTAGAAAAGCGTGCAACAAAAGTTCCTGAGAGTCCAGCAACTTGGTGTTCAGAGAGAAGGATTATAGCCTTAACCCTCTGGGGTCTAAGGGTAAATTGGACGTCTTTATCTACTTTTGATTTTACCTTTATATTTCACCTTAGAAACTGTTCACCTTGAGTTGCTTGGTGTCTTTTTTTCAGCACAACCTCCCCTATGTGATTGTACAGTTATTTATTCATTTTGATAAACTGTATGAACACACTGGACCTAAAATTGCAAAACAAAAATACAAAATGCAAGTAGGAAAAAGTTAGATTTTTTACTTTGAGGACCAAAAAACATGTGTGATGAATCATTTTTGTAACTTAGAATGCAAATATAAATAGTAAACTTCAAAAAACAGTGCAATAATTTGGCAAACAACACAGTTATAGACACTATTTGCATTAAAATACAGGAGCTTTGTTTGTCTCTCTCCACCTGGGCTCTGTCAGTCTGAGCTCTCTCCAAATCTTCCTCTCTCTCATAGCAACCCAGCAATAGAATTTCGTGATTGGCTGTTGTGGTGCCCTTTAGACCAATAGGAAAGGAGTATTTTTCTGTGTTTTTCATGCCAGCACATTCGTCTCGCTCCACAGAATCTCCTGTTTTTACCGAAGGCGCTCCAAACGCAAAAACATTCGGTAAAAAGTATAGCGTTTATCATCGATCATAACTCTGGTTTTATTTGGCGGATCAACACAATTTAAAAACTGGTAAATAGTTTGAAATCTGCACTTTTGACACAAGTTGAAACGGAGACGGAGCGAGGCTGCGTCTGGTCGCTATATCGTCTTAAAGCCTCAAAATGTCCGCCTGGTCTTTTTTTCATATATTGTGCCAGATATTGAAGAAACTTTCAATATCTGGCAGTTATTTACATCTACTGCCTGTTACCAGAGTAATGATGGTTTAGAATGACGTTGTGCTTTACAGCCAATATAATGTCATTACGGTAATTTAATTCGGATACGAATTAAATTACCGTAATGACACTATATTGACTGTAAAGTGCAACGACGTTCGTATCCGAATTAAATTACCGTAATGACACTATATTGACTGTAAAGTGCAACGACGTTCGTATCCGAATGAAATCACCGTATCCGAAAGAAATTACCGTAATGACACTATATTGGCCGTAAAGCGCAACAACGTTCGTATCCGAATGAAATTACCGTATACGAATGATATTACCGTATCCGAATGAAATTACCGTATCCGGATGAAATTACCGTTTACGAATGAAAGTACCGTATGCGAATGAAATTACCGTATACGAATGAAATAACCGTATACGAATGAAATTACTGTATACGAATGAAATTACTGTATACGAATGAAATTTCCGTATACAAATGAAATTACCGTTTACGAATGAAATTACCGTATCCGAATGAAATTACTGTATACGAATGAAATTACCGTAATGACACTATATTGGCTGTAAAGTCGTTGCGCTTTACAGCCAATATAGTGTCATTACGGTAATTTCATTTGTACCCTCCCAGGAATCCATGGATTCATGGAAACCGTGACATATTTACAGTATTCCAAAGCGTGCTAGCTCGCTGACGACGCACCGGGACTTAAAGGGTTAAACTCTGTCAACTTGCTGGTGGCACTACCTGAATCCTCAGGTAAATATTAAGATCTGTGGAAACTAACCTGCTAGTTGGAGATATTGCTTTCTTACTTTATGCTTCTATCTTTACAGGTGTTTTGGTGTCTGTCTGTCTGTCTGTCTGTCTGTCTGTCTGTCTGTCTGTCTGTCTGTCTGTCTGTCTGTCTGTCTGTCTGTCTGTCTGTCTGTCTGTGTGTCTGTCTGTCTGTGTCTGTCTGTCTGTCTGTCTGTCTGTCTGTGTCTGTCTGTCTGATAGTCTGTCTGTGTCTGTCTGTCTGTCTGTCTGTCTGTCTGAGTCTGTCTGTCTGTCTGATAGTCAGTCTGTCTGTCTGTCTGTCTGATAGTCTGTCTGTCTGTCTGTCTGTCTGTCTGATAGTCTG
>OMNN01102964.1:0-33021 GCA_900302755.1 Chromis chromis
GTTTTCTATATAATAAACAGTAGGGAGATGGGGCTTTGGTGGTTATTAGAGTCTTGGATATGTCAAAGTTTATATTCATAAACTGGCATTTAAAGGGTTAAAATCCTGAGAATGATTAAATGTTTGGTAGTTTTGAAAAAAAAAAAATCAGAAAAAAATATTATCGTATGATGATTTTATTGCAGTTTTCAGATGCGTGGCTTTTTTTTTTTTTTTGCCACAAAGGTGTCCAGAGGGGGCAAAAAGTGGCAAACGGGGTGTTAATAACATGTGAAAAAAATAAAAATAAATTAAAAAAATGTCACAAAAAATAAGATCTCCTACAAAAATTCATGCCACAAACTGTAACACAGCTAAAATGATAACCAAATGAAAAAAAAAAAAGTTGCAAAAAATGTACAAAAATGCCCGAGGGTGGCATGAGGGTAGATCTCTCTGTTGCACCTGAACTATTACCACCAGGTGTGTCCCCCTCTCCTCCAGCCTCCTCCTCTCTCCTCACTGTTATTTAACATAATCGGCTCTAGATCATCTCATTTTACACATCAGGCATGGAGAGACCGAGTCATGTGGAAGAAACTGAACTATTTCCAACCACAGAAACTTGCGCAGCAGCTACCTGTGGTGATGGAAGGAACCAGATCAGGTGATGATCATCATCATTCGCTCACACGTTATATTTCAACTCCCACTCTTAAAAAGGTCTTGTATGCAGCCATATTGTTTGCAGTCTGGAGCCCTGTTATAATAACATAAATGTGATTCATTTACCGGATGAAGAAATACACATTCCCAGGGCCTTGAGTTTGACACATATGTGGTCTAGATAAAGCATTAGTCTTGAAGTTATTTTGACAAGTGATGGCCTATTTCGATGGCAAAATAAAAACAAAACAAAACAAGAATCAACAGAAATTAATTTGTAGTATTAAACATAGTAAGGGCGTTTTTTTTGGTAAACTTTTTATTTTATTTTTGTCTCTTTCTCAACGTTATTCGTCTCTCCTACAGCGTGCCATACAATTAGATGCAAATGCCCAATTATGCAAATTAGGCGATGACGTCATTTAGCGACTTCTAGCTACTTTTAGGACAGCCAATAGATACCTTCCTTACTGAGGAGTTGGCAAAACTCGACAAACTTATTGGAAAGTCTTCTATAATTTTTTATGACGGCTCCAACGCATGAATCTGCCGGTAGCATACCATGGCATGACAGGAAATGGAAATTACACCCACTAAAGAGGTAACCCATAATGCACCAAAAAATAATATACAATGTTAATCTTATTCAAAACAAAATACCTTTGCTAATATGCAAAACAAATGATATTTACAATGCTATACACAAGTATAAAATGTATGCAAAAAATAAACAAATAGTGCAAACGTATTCTGGCTCTGTGATTGGCTGCAAACTGGACTGCTTTGAAGCTGTGGTGGAAAGGAGAACTATGAACAAACTGCTGTCCATCCTGGACAACCCTGACCACCCACTTCACCCCCTGCTGGACAGGCAGCGGAGCAGCTTTTCCAACAGGCTGGTCCAGCTCCGCTGCCACAAGGACAGATACAGGAAATCTTTCCTGCCACAAGCTATTACTCTGTTGAACTCATCACCCCTGGCTGGCAGAGAGCTCTCAGCCCTCTCTGCCTTATAGCAATATTCTGCACGTTATTGCACTTTTGTGCCTAGAGTGTACATCACATTCTAGGCATATCACTTCCTGTACATTTTATATTGTGTATATTATATATATTTATTTACTTTGTTATTTACTTAGATTTTTGCTTATTTGCTCATTTGTATTTATGTATGGTGGTGGTAACTTTACTCTTTTGCTGTAACAACTGAATTTCCCCTTGGGGATTAATAAAGTATTTCTATTCTATTCTATATATTCTATCAGAGAAATGTCTCTCATGCACCATCTGCTGGTCAGTGTGTGATACTGTCCTCCTTTCCTGTCACTGGCAATTCTACACAAATGCATTTGATCAACTACACTATTTAAAAAAAAAATGTAACCAGATTTTATTCAAACCTGCTTTATTATAGAGTTAAAATATGTATTTATGAACATAATCTAGACATTTTGTCCCTTAGTTATGCTGCTATAGGTTTAGACTGCAGGGGGATTAACATGATGCACTGGGCTCCTCTCTTTTCTCTATACTGTTATATACTACCATTACATATCACTAACTCTGTGTTTCCCCCGAGGTCCTGCATCCTGTGCTTGTTCTCTCCGCGGATGTCTCTGGATCTGGAGCTCTACGTCTCTGATCTGCAGCCCCTGGCCTCACCATCTCCTGCTGTCCTGCCATCCCCACCTCAACGTCTCCTGCTAACCCTTTCCCCCCTCATCCCCACTCCCAACCCAACCGGTCGAGGAAGATGGCTGCCTTCCCTGAGCCTGGTTCTATCTGAGTTTTTTTTCCCCCCTCCCCTATCCTAGGTTTTTTTTTTGGTTCCTTCCACCGTCGTTGACTTCTTGCTCATAGGGAATCCAAAAGCAACTTTGGTTGTTGAGTTTTCTGTTTTTCCTTACGATGTTAAGCGCTATGAGATGACATGTTGTAAATATGCGCTATATAAATAAAACTGAATTGAATTTTGTGGTACTTTTAAACAGACTACATGACATATTTTTCAGTGTTCTTGTCTATTATTGTAAACATATTTCCACATTGCGCAATGGATAAAGAAACAGCTTATTGTCTTATTATTATTTAATTCTACAAAAGCCCTGTTCTGTGGCTTGTTGGCTGATTAGAGGTGTCTAAAATTTGACTGAAGAACTGATGGATTCAAATGTTGAAACAGAAATGAGATGTTTAGCTTGTAACTTTGAGGATTCACCATCTTATAAAAACGCAACACAATATTTAACCAGCTGGTAAAACACAGTGGCAACGTGTCAAGTCTCAGTACCTTTGCAGCTCACGTACTGTCTCCACATTGTGGGCGTACACGTCTAACCCTGACAGCGCGATTTTCTCCACCGCTGCCAGGTCACCGCGGAAATCTGGAGTCAGACATTCCACCAGGATCTGAGAGTTTCTAGATGAAGATGACAAAAGTGCTTATTTATTCTTTTTGCACAGACGGTAAGATACAAACACTTGATGAATCCAAAAGGGACGGGAGGTTTTACCTTTCCTTCAGGTTAGAGACGGTCTTTGCAAAGTGCTCTGCTCCTCCATCAGCAATATCTGCAAAAACAAAAAGAAAAAAGTAAAAAACAACATGCGGATATAAATCTATTCTATAATTTGATCTTGAATTTGTGGGCATTTTTTGTAAACATTCAAACTATTTGTAGTATTGTTGTGTTGTGTAAAACATATGTGGGAATATATGATTGTAACGTTGTGGTTATGCTGACTTATAAGCGCCGTGTCGTCATATTCTCATATAAAACCCTGGTGAAGGCGGACGTTTGTAGAACAAAATGTAAGCTGGAAGTGGGTCTCAACACAATTCTGCACCAAAAATTTTGATTATTAGGAGTAAAACCCTGAATACACATGTTGATCTTCCAGTTGGGTAAGGGGTTCCTTGTTTTTCTTGTAAAAATGTAAATTATGTTGTTGCACCACAGAAGAATAAAGTAGTGCACTGAGGTGAGAACCATTACCATCTCTGTCGACTGAGGTGAGAACGACATAGTCCAGCCCCCAGGCAGCGATGGCCTTAGCTGTGTTGTACGGCTCGTCTGGGTCCAGAGGTGGGGGCTTACGGGCCGTCTTTATTGAGCAGAACCTGCACCCACGGGTGCATGTGTCTCCCATCAGCTACATATAGAGAGTTTATTATAGTTGTTCAGACAAGTATACATGTACTACATGTAAAGACACTGAAGTGCCTCTTTGTTAAAATCTCTGAACTTTTCTACAACTGGAAGTAAATGCAACAGAGACTCACCATGATGGTGGCTGTTGCTGTGGCGTACTCTCCTCCTCCCCAACATTCACCGATGTTTGGACACCTGGCCTCCTCACACACCTGAGGAAATACACACAGAGGCCTCGTCTGCAAAGGCACAAGTACTGACACAGGATCTTGACACCTGCCCTCCCAGTCAGGAGTACTATGGATTATTCTATAAATTAATAAACTGTAAAATAAATGCTTTTCAGTTTTTCAAAGTATGTCACCAAAAATACCAAATCTGTATTTGCACATAATGTGTTCACATATTTTTTTGTACATATTTGATTTGCATTGTTCTTTGTATGTTAATAATTTGTCTAACTCAGTACATGTGAGTTGA
Source organism: Chromis chromis (assembly GCA_900302755.1). Lineage (NCBI taxonomy): Eukaryota > Metazoa > Chordata > Actinopteri > Pomacentridae > Chromis > Chromis chromis. Next base: position 4,278 of record OMNN01102964.1, read on the forward strand.
TGTAAGTGATAAGTGCGTTTAAATGAGTGCATTACGTGCAATCCTTAAAAAACACAAGAAGCAGTGTTGAGATAAAACTTGTACAATGGTCCTGGAAATCTGCTGAGCCACACCACGACCTGCAAAGTCTCAGTATGTTTGTAGCATCATTAGTAATATCTCATAAAACTTACTGTGTGCAGGTTGAGGTCTCTCAGCGTGTTCTTCAGCCTGTTAAAGTTCTTTCCGATGGGGATCTCTGTCTTTAGCCATGGAGGAAGTCTCAGCCTGAGATGACAGCAGAGTCAGTAACGAAATGTGTAAGAATTGTCTAAAGTAGACCAGTCTACGAGGGTTTTGTTGCACCTGGAAAAACTTGGGCCTTCAGCAAAATAGGCTAAAACAAACTTGCAGATCCTTGTCTTACAGACCACACTCACAGTGAACTTTGGCAGAAACAACTGTACATTTTTAAAACAATCCAAACAGTTCTGCCTTAAATTTTACTTCTACAAACCTTATACATTCTCAGTTTTTGTGGATGTTGTCAGTAAAGAGATATTTCACTTTACGTATTAGTGAGGTCGTAGTGTGTGGTGGTAGACTGTAGTGACATTTTACTGAAAAAAGGGATCTTAAAATTTGGCCCATCCCATTAAAATACAAGATGGGGGCAAATATTAAGATAGTTATACATGTGTTTCTGTTTTCAGACAGTGTGAGCAGAGACAACCTACAGTCTAAACACTGAGCAGTGCATGATGGTATAGAAACACAATGCCAAAAGAAGTCCTCCTGAGTGGTAACATAAGTTATCAATACTGATTAAATGCTGCAGAAAATATACATTGATCAGCCACAACATTATGACCACTACTATGTGGTGTTCTGCTGGAAAACCTTGGATTTTAACATCTGTGTTGATGAGACTTAGACACCCAAATAAACACTGTGCCAGAACAAGCACACTCCCTCATGCAAATGGCAATCCCAAATGTCACTGGCCTACCCCCGCAGGAAAATGCACCCCACCACATGGCAAAAACATCAAACAATCAGGAACATGTTGAGGAACATGAGAATGGCCCACGATGTTTATTTGACCTCCAAACTTCCTAGACCCCATTCTGATCAAGCATCAACAGGATGCAGAGGAACAAGTTGGATTGACAGAGGCCCCACTGCACAACCCAGAGTACCCAAAGGATCCACTGCCAACGTCCTGGTGCCAGACCCCATAGGACACCCTGAGAGGTCCTCTTGTCCATGCCCAATGGTTCAGAGCATTTTTGACCACATAAGGGGGACCAACACAATATTAGGCAGGTGGTCATAATGTTATGCCTGATCGGTGTATGTCCTCCAGCATATTAAAAAACATCATATCAACATGTTAACAAGGTGAAAGAAGTTTAATTGTGGGGGGTCTTTAAATTGTTGTTCTTCGTGGGCTCTCTACTGGCTTGTTTTAGGTTTGAAAAACATTCCTATTACACTAGAAAGTTGTAATCCTTGTGCAATTACACTTAAATCTCTTCCAGTATATGTTCTGTACACACTGCAGTTTTCCCTTCTGTGTAGTTGCCCTGTTGCCAAGAACGAGCTGATCGTATCTAGCTGTGATTGCGGTGCTCACTTATCTCAGTCATTTATCTAACCACAGACATCTCGACACATTGTGATTTTTTTTTCAAAGCACTGTTCAGTTTATTTTTTTTGCCACAGGCTGAAGAGATCCTGCTGGTGACATGCATTTCAAAAGAAGCAAATAAATAAATCAGGACAGAGGAAAGCAAATAATTAACCTCAGGGAACAATATAAAGGCATACATGTATGTCTTTGAGGACTCAGTGGGTAGTGAATTCATCAAAGCGTGCCTGGTTTCCACAGTAGATTTAATATTATATGTGTTATATGTATAATGCTCCAGTTCTTTTTAGGATTCTGTATCATGCACAATTCAGTCCTCAGCAAAGGGTTGCCTCACTATTGTTCACTGGTGCAGTCTCACTCCCCTCTCCTTACTGTACTTCAGTCTCTGTCCAATCATCCTGGCAACAGTTTTTCCTCCAATATCAGCATTGTCCATCTGTATCCTCGAACGAGCTTTGGGAAATCAGCTTTTCACATTTTTATATATCCGATTCTTTGTTTTAGTATGTACGCAGTCACATGGGTAATAATCTTACCGTTCATCCCGCTCTGGTTCGGCTTCTCATTCAGCTGCTTAGGGAAGGAGAGCGTCCAAAGGGTCAATTAGCTTTAATCATTGTATTGTTTCCCACATATGCTAAGTAAAAAGCGGTTCTCGCTTGAAGATCCCTCCAGATAAACCATAGAGGAGATTATTTCCCAGTGTGGCAGCTATTGACCCAGCCGGGATCATTTGCTGTTCAAAGTCCTTTAACTACAGAATCTGGCCACTGTCTTCATTAGAATCTGTCCTGCTGAGGTGCCTTTGAGCAAAGTGCCTTTGATTCTTAAACACTACGAGCACCATAGGGGCTGTTATGTAACTTAACCTGACAGCAGAGGGGTATACTACGAAGCAAGATTAATGGGTTAGCGAGGTATGTTGAGCCTAAAGCCAGATTTTTCAATGTCACAAAGGTGGATTTCTTTTAACCTGGTTAGATCACCATGGTAACTGATGCTCTGCAGCTAACCTGCACCAGAGGAGGTTCTGCTCAGAGTTCATGATTTAAATCAGCTCTAAGAAGCGCCGCCATTTCACCAGTTCTACTCCTGTTGATTCTCTATGAGTGATGGATTCTCAGCTGAGGGAATACATCATAACTGCAAACCTGTTGAGCCGTATGTTAGTAATATCACCAAATAATGCCGTGCATTAATGGGAGGCAAACTGTATGTGTCCTGTTGCCTACCTGCATTAAGTTGGCAATGCAGAAAAGGCTTAAATATGTTTTACACTATTGGTATTGTAGCTAATAGAACACAGGTTAGACAATTAGCATTTTTCACTGAGAATATTCAATCAGTAACATTTTTTACATTTTAATTTGGCCAAAAACTGAAGTGATTTCCACATAACCATCATTATTGGACAGTATTAGGCCTAATGCACTTCTTGAGTATCATGTTTAAATGCATGAGGTTTACAGTGTAAGAGAGCTAGTGTGCAGCTGTCATGTTAGAAACAAGCAGCAAGCGCTAAGAATCCACTGAGTGGTAAAATAAATATATTAACTTACATGCATGGTTAACAGTTTACAGCATTCCTCTCTTGCATCATTTACAGTAATAAACTTCCATATTCTTCATGGACCTCTATTATAACAACATACAACCTGCCATTTTATGCAGAGAAGGAGACTTTAATTTGAATATTTTCTGTTTTCTTTGCTCCCCTTCGACTATAAACTGAATGTCTTTGGGTTGTGGGCAAAACAAGAGATTTGGAAACACTGATTTTTCTCCATTTTCTGATGTTTTGTATACCAAGCAAGGAAGTGATTATTCAAGAGAATAATCAACAGATCAACTGGCAAAAGCTTGAAATCAAACTCACAATTTGAAACAATGCAATTAGCATATATTGCTGCAGTTTAGGGTGTATGTTATGCAGCGTTTCATGTGGTAATGCCCCGTCACATTTTAAGTTCCACAGTGAATATTGAACTGAAGCTTGCCTTTAAAATATTCTATTACAAATCAAATGGTAGTTGCAATAACTTTCAGTGAAATCGTTCGGCCCTAATCGAAAATGAAAATAGTTGCAGCCCTATTCTTCGGTTGCATAACTAGAAAAATACATCAGTGCGTCTCGTTGGGTGGCATTTTTCTTCATTACAAAGAACATGGGTGCTGTAGTTTACTTTAAATCAATCTCACGTGCAGCAGCCTGCTGCCGTAAATGTTCTCTAGCACACCATATCATTGTTGAAAATCTGTTTGAGTAATCTTTCCTGAGCAGCAGCAGTGCACAGCTACACACAGGAGCTTTTTATGATTATAGAAGGATATATTTCTGACCTGTTTTTATGTGAGGTTTATATCTTTAGTGGAAACCAGCAGACTTAGTGTGGAGTGCCATAGGCGAGTTTGGGAAAAACTGTTTGGTTTTTCATGGGATTTATTCCATCTCCTGTGTTTGTCTTTTCATAACCACAAATGAACACATTAAATCCAGCTGGTTATAGAATTTAATTTGTTATTTGTAACTGAATAGGATGGTGGATGGTGGATATTGTATTATAGTAGCTGCTGACATAAAAACAAAGATTAACGTTTAAAAACATATTTAAAGTTTTACAGTATCTCATATCCTCACCAGTCGAATACAAGAGGATGAGTGCAGGACTTATGACTTCATTCACATGAAATGGAAGGCAGAATACATTGGAGATATGTATTTCTGGCTGCAGCTACACTGTCACTGCAACAAGGTGTGGCAGCGGCTGCAAAACTAACATTAAAAAGGCTTTTCTAAGAAGACATAAGAGAAGAAAGTTGGTGGTGAAATGACTGTTATGACTTTCTGTTGTTACCCGTGTGCATGTCAATGAGACGGAGGTTGTAATTCTTGCTTCACATCTCGATACAAGGCTCGGTAAAAACTGGCGTAAGCGTTTGCTCGCGCGCCCGTGTATGCGTGTGAAACAACGCACTCGGGTGTTGTCATAACTACCTGTTTACGAATGCAGCAGTCATGACACCTTTTTAAAAAAGCATTCTCTCAGTGTTTGATTTATGACTCAGCTCTCGGTGTCACTCTGAAGGCAATTACAAGCTATGAATGGATATTATATGCACGCACTGTCTCCATATGCACGACATTCTGCCAAGTGCTGGAACAGAAGCGATGCTCTTGAAAGAGCGTCATCAGTTATGCTTTTGAGTGCTTGTGTGAGGATGCGTCTCACATTTTGTGTGTGTGTGTGTGCGAGTGTGTGTAGGTGAATTAGCATGTGTGTGGCTTTCCAAGAAATATTGAGTTGGTTCAGATATTGTGCCTGTGTACTTGTTGTGCCTAAATGCTTGTCTAAACAAGTGAAACATTTTATGAAAGCTGGGGCCTTTTGATAAAATGTAGACTACACATTAGGCCACACAGGCGCAGTAACACCATGCATGCTTTTGTAAAGTGATTTTACCTAATTAGTAGCAGCTCTCCTCAAAATATTTGCACATACAGGGCCATGACAATTATTCATTCCCCAGATACAGTCCTATACATGAATTCAAATATATACACAAAGGCACACCCAGGCATCAATAGGCACAAAGACACACATATACTTGGGCATGCCTTCCTTGCCCCCTCCTTCATGTGGTTCGATGCTGGTGTCTGCCAGAGGGCTTTGTAATCTGGAGGGGCTGTGGATCCCGAATCCCACGCGGCCCACCATTGATTTATGTCATTGTGTGCATTTTCAGCCTCTTCAGAGGTCACCTTGTGTGTCTCCTTTGCTCTGCATTCCTCCGCTGCTGCTACTGTTGTGCATTAGCTGCATTCATTTCCCCGTCACTCTTTAAACTCTATCTCAAAACCTTCTCATCGGCCTCTTTTTTCTCTCACACGGCCCTTATCGCCTGAAAGAAAAGGCAGAAATATAATTTCGCTCTGCGGTTTGTAAAGCCAGTTGCCCACAATGGTCTAAACTTGTGGCATTTTTATGCAGCACAGTTGGAAAATGCCTGAGATTACCCCAGTCAGAGTGGAAGGACAGAAAAATGGCTCCTATATTGAGTTATTGTTAAATTGTCAGTGAAAGCCGTCACTCAGTCACACTACAGGCTATGCTTATCGAGGCAGACAAAACACAACCATTACTGGAGGAAAGCAGAATCTGAATTCAGGCAGCAGTCACCTTTGTCAGAGTTGGTAAACGCTGTTACCGCAATCAGTGTCATGTGTTACTGTCAGCCACCGTGTCAGCACAAAGTTATGTTTTGGCATATTTTGCAGTCTGGTTCTAATCTCCGTCTTACTCATGTCCTTCCTGCACAGATTCTCTCGAGCCCACCTATCAGCAGCTGCAAAAGATGAAGCTGGACAAAAGTCCATTTGTGGTGGTGTCTGTGATTGGCCAGGAGCTGCTGACAGCAAGCCACCACACCGCCTCTGTTGTGGTGCTGGAGGCCGCTTTGAAGATCGGCACATGCAGCCTCAAGCTCCGCGGCTCCGTCTTCTCGGCCCTCAGCAGCGCCCACTGGTCCCTGGGCAACACAGAGAAGAGCACCGGCTACATGCAGCAGGACTTGGAGGTGGCCAAGACCTTAGGTAAGATGCCCTGACGGGGGTGTAGGGAATAATATTATAGCTTTAATTTCTATTAACTCAATTATCTGTTAACTTGTTGATTAGTTTTTTAATTAATTGTAGTCACTTAGAAGGGTCCTAGGGTCCAGTATGACATCTTGGAGTGTTTTCAGTTCAAAATCCAATTATATTCAATTGTCAATGCCGTAAAACTGAGAAAATGATCAGATTTATCCATGCATCCATTCATTTTCTATACACTGCTACATATTTCTGTAGGGTCATGTAGAGTATCAGATTCTCACAAGATAATGTTTTGAATTTTTACTTGATATACTGTGTAAACTAATGACTTAGTAAATTTATTTCAGACGGTGGCCAATTCACATCCACATATTTTTGGCTCTAAAGGAAATGTCTGTCAGTCATTTGGTCCAGACTGAAGTATCTGAACAGCTATTTGATGGATTTTCATTAGATTTTCTTTGGATGATATGGTTTTAGGATATTCCCTTACTTTTCCTTCAGTGCCAATGTCAGATTCAATGTAAGTTGTCTGTCATTTTGGGTTTTGACCAAATGCCATCAAACTAATAGCATTCCCTTTTAGCTGCAATTATACGTTTGTGTTTTGAATGTTAGGTCACTGACATCCCAGTGACAATTGTAAATATTATATCCAATAAATAACAACATATTAACATCATAAGTGCAAATATCATAGCATATTAATGTTAGCATTAGGTCAGTAAAAGCACCACTGTGCCTAAAGTATAGCCTTATATGGCAGCAAGTCCAGATGTAGTCTGTGGGTATTTCCACTGTGTATTTTCAATGGTGGAAGTACATTTACCTGAGTACTGTACTTAAGTATCATTTTAAGGTAGGCAACTTGTAGTTTACTTGAGTATTTCCATTTTATGCGACTATACTTCTACTTCACTACATTTCAGAAGGAAATATTGGTCTTTCTGCACCAATACCTTTATTTAACAGCTTTATTTGAACATGAGGATATTACACAATGGATAATACAACACGTTTTTACAATACAAAACATTTTTAAAAATATATCAGTGGTTTCCATCATTTTTGGTCTGTAATGTCTCACAAAAGGCACCGTGTGTCTCCATCTGATTTCGGATGTCTATGAGTAGTTAATAGCTCCATCAGACAGTAATCCTTTTCTCTTAAGCTCTCACACGGTTTCATTTTAAGAGCATTTTCTTCCTTATAGCAGAATGATAATAGGGTACGTACAGACCATTCTCCAGACAGGTCTGATTATGTGAGACCTCATAGCAGTAGACGTTTGTGTATTTTGATGAATTCCAGTTTAGTTTTTAGTTGTTTTTTGTAGCCTTGCAGTGTTTTTTTTGGTCTCTTGCACCATAATTGAAGGTTATTTCAGTTGACACAAATTTCTTTGGCCAAAAATAGATGCTACCTACTGCAAGTATTAATTTGCTATATTGGGATTAATATCGGAAGAAATACAGTAAAGGTGGGGAAAACTTTAGGAAGGTAAGATTGGAAAAAAAACTGAGAACAGAGAGTAGCACAGACTGGCTCCACTCTTTTCACCCCCACACATTTTGACACATGACTGGGCAGAGCAGCTGGAGATAAGGAGCTGTGGTTCTCAGGTGGAGCACAGAGACTCGCGCTTTACTTTGGCCCTGTCTGTGGGGCCTCTCTGTCAGGCAGAAATAATAAGGCTTTCCCCTCTCACCCTCTGGAGCATTGAGATCAACACAACCAGCTGTCAGGGAAGCCGCTCTACTGTGGAGAACTTAGAACGGCCACTTTCCCTTTTAAGGGTGCAGTGGCATGTCAGTGGCATAGATGTGGTTCATCACATCGCTGTTCAAGAGTGGCAGCGGGATGATGTGAAATAAACACCAGTTGGATTGTAATCCTGCAGGCTGTGCTGTAAATATTGTTTGTTGGCTCTTTTCATTTCTATTCTCATCTCTTTTGGGGTTTTTTTCTCTCTCTCCAGGTGACCAAACAGGGGAATGCCGCGCTCATGGAAATCTGGGCTCGGCATTCTTCTCCAAGGGGAATTACCGTGAGGCGCTGACCAACCATCGCAACCAGCTGGTTCTGGCCATGAAGTTAAAGGACAGAGAGGTAAGAAGCACACATTCTGAGTGATTTACAGCTGTGTTGAAATGGACAGAGCAGGCTGACTGTCATTGCAGAGGACAATGAATTGAGGTTACAAAGTTTCTTTTTCTCTCTCTCTCTGAGTCTCTTTTCATGTTGTAGGTGTGAGATTGTGCTGTGCCCAGCATTCCTCTTTTTCTCCCTGTATAGAGGGTATGTGAAGGAGGAGTCTGAAGGACACTGAGATGCTGCTGCTCTTTGTCTATTTAAAAAAGTGGATGTCAAGTTGGTGCAGGGAACAGATGAAGGTGATGGGGGAGGAACAGGAATGTGGCGGTTGAAGGAAAGGCCAATAGGATAGCCTCAGCAGCTGGTTCACCTTATTATCAATGCAAACCATTTATGCAGATATTATGCAGCTGTTTATATGAAGCAGTAAGGCCCCGGCTTTGTAACATGTGGCTGTTTTTGGAATGCAATTTACGGAGATTAAATTGTTTGAGGCAGAGAGAGAGGAAGAGCGGGAAGGAGAAATGAGTTAGACAGACTGATCTTACCTGTTTGGTGTCCTCTTTCTCTCCTCACTCTGTCTCCTACTTCTCTCTGTCTGGCTGGCCGACCTCTGTGGTCATTGTTGGGGGGTGACAGGTGCTTGTTCCAACACAATTCCCGTCACACAAGGAGAAGAATGGCCTCTGTTTCCCCTTCATTCCTTATCCTCCCCACCAGGCCGGCAGGTCTGCTTGTTTGTGTTGCCTGATATCAGGAGACATTTAAACAGTCCAGTCAAATGCAGCACAATGCACTAGGATGAAACTAACTGTTGAAGAATGAGGCCAGGAGTGCCCTTGACATCTCTCACTTGTACGGTTTCAGGATATTTTGCAGTACAGAAGTATGATTATGAGTCTACAGACACAAGTGCCAAAAACCTCTGTCTTTTAATGAGGTTAGTGAGAGACATGGAGGACACATGCAGTGTCCTTAGTGTCTGGTCTGAGGGTTTGACTTTTCTGCTCGTAGTTGGCTGTGGCAGTAACTGGCTGTCCAAATGTCTAATTAAATGCTTTAACTTTCGAGTATGTGTGCAAGTGGGTGTGCTCTAAGCTCAATACTGCATTCAATATACACACTTGTATGAGTTTTTCTCCACATAATAACACTTAACTCTCAGAACCCTGAACAGTTTCTGGGTGTTTTTTGCTCACATTTTTAATTCACTGTTAAATCCTTTATTAGTGCAATATAAAGTTCTGGAAACAGCACAACCATGGCTATAGGTAGAGAGAACTCATAAATCTTTTTTGTGCAATGTAACATAGTTAAAATGCCAAAATGAATGTCTTTGATTATTCATTTAACAAACAATTTAAAAACCTGGAATTAACATGTACAGTTACTCTACGTAGATAGATAGATATTTTAATAGTAACATTTTAAATTTGTTTATTTCCCGCTCTGTGAAAACAAAACCTGCAGTTCAGCCAAAAAGTCCCTGAATTTTTGTCATGTGTTGAGTCACTCATGGCTGGTTAGGCCAAATGATTAATTATTGTAGATTAATGTAATTTTGATCAAATAGCCTGATCTTAAACTTAGATTTTGTTGTTTTTCCAGACAAAGTCACATGTGGGTAGCTAAAGGACTGTCAGAAAGTTGAAAATCCCACAAATCTTCCTGTTAATACAGCTTCTTGCTATTATAATTGGTGTAACTTTGCAGATTTTGAAAAATTGCATGACTTTCAAACCTGCCGGTGGGTTTTGGGGTTCAGAGGCTTAAGGACCTTGTGCAGTCTGCTCACATATTGCTTATTAGATGAAAACAATGCCCAAACCTCACCTCCATACTTAACACACAAATTGCAAATTGACCACTCAGGAGAACAAGAGCGTTCCTGGGCCTGATGGAGGTCACTGAACACCACTAATAGTTGCATCATACACAAACGTCCTGATTGGCCCTGTGCAGCCCACCCCACTGCCCCCTGTCTCCTCTTGTTGATCTGAAGGCCCCCTAATCAGATTCATATGTGTGTCACACCACCTGGTCTCCCTCAGAACACACTGGGGCCTGGCGGATAGCTCATTACAGCCAGCCTGATGTTTTTGTTTCTGATGTGGACTTTTTATCTGGCCTTTCTGAAGCTGAGGTCACTTCCTAGAGGCCCAGGGACAGGATGTTGTTTCTGACTGGATTTCCAGTGAGCGGCCTGCAGTCTGTGAGGGCTGAGGAGACACTGAGGCAGAAAAAAGTAGCACTGATTTCAAAACCTCTGTGATCCTCAAGAATTTGTACCATTTGTGAATTAAAACAACTTAAGAGTGCATTGCCGTTTCAGGGAATTTCCTGGAGACTTTAATTAAACCATATATATCGTGAAATGTTTGATGTTTTAAAAGGACCTGGTGGACCATGTGGCTTTGATATGACGCTGGATGTGGGTTTTGATTCTATTAAGCTTAAGGTTTTGATCGTGAGAGTAGAACTCTTGGAAGATGATAACAGACACATTTAAATGAATACTATGAAGTTAATACAGTTTTTGTGAGTGTGTAAGCACTTCAGGTCTGGGGAATAACCTTGAGGGGTAAAAAGGTAAGCAGTAAACTGTCTCAGGTGTAAAAAAAAAAAAAGTTAGGTTACTACATGTTGAAAAATCATGTATAGTTCATACAAAACAGGCTTTTTTGAGGGATTAAGATCTTACGACTTTTCTGCAATGGAGTGCAATGCAATACAATGGACCTAAATTAAGCCTTGAAAGTTAATGCAAACAATTCCTACCGATGCCATAATGTTTGTTGATTGCTTACAAACCTTCTGTACATGTTCGAAAAAACTGTTATTAAACCCTCTGATGCAGTGGGACGATACTGCACAGTTGGAAATGGTGCTGTGTATTGCTATCAGAACAGTGAGAGAAAAAGGCAAGTCTCAAAGGAAAACAGAGTGGTTGGTCAGGAGTTCATACTACAGCAAAATAATGACCCCAAACTTTACAAGAAAAGAACTAGACGGTGGGCTTCTCCAGCTCGGTCTCAGCCAGACTTAAAACCCATTGAGTTTTGTGGGAACTTTGGCAACAGTGTTGGAACAAACTTTCCAAACAGTCTATAATTTTTATTGTAGAAAGGAGGCCGCAAGTGTGGTCCATCCTGAATGAGTTAAAAATTAAATTTAGGTTTCAAGATTCTAAGATTCCGTTTTATAAAAACTTCATTTCTTTATTTACGTTATGCTTTAACTTCAGAGTACAATGGCACACATACACACACGTACTGTATGTAATGCAGTCCAGAACACCACTCACTATGACCTCAATAATAAACATAAAGTAGAATCATAACCTTTTTTACAACACCAACAAAAACTGAAAATGTGGAAGCTTCATAAAGTAGAATTTATGGCAGAGCTCTCCAGCATCAGCTAATAATACCACTTTTAAAAGCAAATTCATTTTATTGGAAATCTTGTTTTTGTAGTTTTTAAGCCGTTATGCCTACGGATTATAATAAGAGTGTACTTATCAAGTTAATTGCTGACATCTGGGCGTGTAGTGACATCATTAAGGACTAGCCAAGTAGCTCTGTGATCATACAAGTTGTGGAAAAAAATTCCAAAAGAGAAACAAAGGTCAAATTCAGCTTAGACCTATACCAATGTTATGTTTGATAGGGTTGTATAGAAATGCATTTCCCTGTGCAGTGACGAAATGTAGCTTTTTACTACATAGAGGTTTGGTTGCTCTTAGTTTCAACTTCAAATAAAGTGATTTAGATCATTATGCTAACTTTAGGTTTAAAGCCAACAGATCATTTAACAGGCTGTGCTTATGGACTTTGTTGTAGCATTGCCACCATGTTTTAATATCTCAGCAATTACATTGGTGAGCACAATGTTATACCCACTAGAAATCACAGAAAATAAGATGCAGCTGTTATAAACTGGTGGTTATCCCATAATTCAATAAAGGTGCCAATGTGATAGACTGTGTGTATGTCTGCTAATACTGATACTTAAGTCCTTTTCAGACAAGGGATATGTAACATTGCTGGCGTCATCAATCTGTCAAAGTCATTCGTTCAAAGTGAATGTCTCACATTTCCGTTAGTGTTCCTCATGGTTTCATTCTGGAAAATACCCACCTCAGTTACAGAGAGAGCCATGGAAAGCACGTGATCTTTGTTATTCATGTGACATTTGGACAAAACATCAAGCATCGTGCCATACCTAATTATGCACTAATAAACAAAAGGCTAAATCTAAACAAATATCAGCCTGTCCAATTAACTAATAGCCTAGATTACTTATAATTTCCCTAATTATTGAAAATTCCATACATGTGTGACAATATTCTAACAAATGCTTTACCAACAGTATATCCTGACATCTGAGATGGAACTCAGCCTGTGGGTGGCTGCTGTGCAACAGATGATTTACCTGCAGCTGATGTACTGTGACTCTGTGTGTGACAGCTCTACTGTCTGATGTGAAGGAAATCACACAGTGTGACCTGCTGTTACATCCTGACCCAGACTGATCCTGCTTCCATGTTAGGGATGATTTGTAATTACAAGTAATGAATGACATGTGTAATATATGTGCAAATCTCTTTGGAGACGTTCATATGGATCCTGTCTGATGCTGCAGGTATTTAAACAATTCAGAGGAGAAACTCCTAACAACAATTGGGAGCTTCTTTTTAACAAAACAGACAAAAAACAGATTGGTGAGTCTCATTAAATTGACCTCTTAGTGTCTCCTGGTTTCATCGCAGTGAAGTTTTATTTTTATGGACATTTCACTTTGTAGCGTAATAGATGTGAAATTGTAGGGCAAAGTGAATGAGAAAGGTGCTTTGTGATCTGTCTTTGGTGCTCCCTGTGATGTTTTTGGATAAATATTGATGCTGAAATGTTGGGAAAAAATCCTCCCCAAATCACCTCACACAGCTCAAAGTGCTGCTGTTTGTGTCTATCTGTTAATGTGGGGTTCCGATTTGTTGAAAGTGACACAGAAATGTTACTATGTCCATAATAGTAAGATTGCTGTTGCAACTCTTGCAGAAAACCCAGCAGGGTGCTCAGTCAGACATGAAGCCGCACATTAAGTTGTTGTCAGATTAATGGAAAGCAGTGCATGTCTGGAAGGAGCTTTATACCACAAGTAATAGAAATTATTAGTGTAACTTAAAGCTTTAGTTTACCCAACAGCTACCAGTCTATACTACAGGGAGAAAAGTGGCCCGTCTGTGAAGGGGAAGAGAGACAAAAAGCAGGGATCCCAGATGAGTGTTCTCTATAAATCAAGAGGCGGTATAGGGTCCTGTTATATCAGTAAAGACGCCATGCATATAATCTCTTTTCATCTTTAATAACTGGGGAAAAATCTTTGTGGCTCTTTATGGCACAAGCGCAGCAAAGAAGTCTTGCAAAATTGTTGGCATCCCTCCTGTAGCTGACCAGCAGACACTAACAGATCACTATGAATCTGAGCGGGACACTCTATAAAGACGAAGAGCTGGAAAAAAAAAGAAAGAAAGAAAACAAAACAGAAAAGGAGGCCGAGCTGGGGAAAGGCTCAAAGAGTGAGTGCTCTGTCATCCACGACTGGGACTGGGAGCTGCGGTCCAAACCAGTGAGGTCATGGGCTAGCGTGAAGTTAGTGTTTTTCTTTAGCTCGCTGACTTTTGGAAATATCCTAAGCAGATTTTCAGCTGTCATATATACTGCAGATAGAACATAAACTCACTCGCTGATCTTTCTAGCTGCGTGTGTCTTTTCCAACTTTTGTTTTTGTCCCAGTTTCCACACCTGGCTTTGTCCAAGGCCTGCCAGTAACCATATTTAACAAAGGCCTTCTCTGTCATTGCGAAACAAAGCTGTTAAACTAGGTTATTCCTCTCTGTGCTCCCTCTCTTGTCCCCTCTGTTTGTCTGTGACGTTTTCTTCTTAAATAGTAGGTTTAACTAGAAGGAGGTAACCCCTAATTTGGGGTGTGAGTATTTAGGAGAAACTGAGGCGGGTTGGCAGCGGTGCACTCTGTAATTATGTCTTGTGTGATGTTAAAAAGAGTCTCCGCCACTGACTCCCCCAACCCCAAGCTGAAATGGAAATCACAATCAGGGAAAAGTAAGACGGATACAAACAATGTTTTTTTCCATAGGCTCCGCAGTTCTACTTTGTCTCCTACCACCATTCTCTGTTTCAACTCTGGGTTTATTTATCTAGGCTCTTTCTCTCTTGCACTCCATCTGCCGCGAGGAATTTACTCAAACTTTGCCCCTCACCCTGAAAGTGACACGGACTGTTTCGTCACGGGTGTTTATCTTGCTGCTTGTTTTGGGGGCTGTATGGATCCTGCCGGACCCCAGCTGGTATAATGAGGCTGAGGGCTGTGAGATGAGCCTCTAAATAAGGGCTGAGGTTGAGGGCTAAGTGTGGGTGTTCCTCTTGTCAGGGTCAGGGTTTGTCAGTGTTTGTCAGCACTCTAGCAGAGGAGAGGATCATTAAGGAGTCATTAGTGAATGGACGTGTGCCTCTGCCGCCTTTCTAGGGGCCCGTACTAATAGACGATGGCAGAAGGGGGGAACTTGGCACTCTTGTCTCTTTTCTTTAGCCTCCACCGCTTTGCTGATTAAGAAGGAGGATTTGGGGATGATTAGAGGGGCTAATTTAGCTGAAATGATGGGTGGGGGCAGGACGAGATGGGTGTCCGACTAAATAAAAGGCAACACTTTTCTTGCTCCCTGTGCACACTTCATAAAGCAAGGTAGTTTGTGAGTGCACTCAGTTGTTGATGTTCCTTTTCTCTTAAAACCACTGTGAGCAGTACTACCACATACAGAAGTACCTGCTTCCTCACCTCCTGTTTGCTAGACTGAGGCACAGAGCCGTCCAGAGTCTTACCAGCATGTCCAGCCTGCTGTGCCTTAATGACACACAGGCTCTCCTCGGCCCACTGGTTCAGAACTGCTTTACAGCAGCTCGCTTAGCCATGAATCATGAGAGATGGACGGGAGGCATCAGCCAATGGGCCGTGACCAGGACTGGAGGAACGAGGATTGTGTAAATGTGTTTGCGTGTGTGTATGTGTGCATTAATGGAAGCACACATCTGTGTTCCCATATTCCAGTGTCATGTGCACGTGTCATGTCCTGTTCATGAGCATGTTTGTCTTGGAACATTGCAGTGCAAACTAATATTAAACACATTTCTCAGAAGAATGTAGGATTGTAAAAATGTGAGGCAAATCTGAGACAGTTTTTCTTACCCCGTCTAGGTTTGACTTGCTGTTGAGATTTGTCCAGCCTGCAGTGTAATGTTGTATGTACTGACTGACACTACATGCTATTGACCCAGACTATAGAGCTCTTTGTGTTCATGCACAGCAGAGTCAAGGTTCATAGACATGCATTTCCTCTGTGTGTGTATGCACATGTATGCAAACGTGTGTGTTTGCGCTGTGCGTTTGCTGCATTCGAGGTGACGCAGCTTTGTGTCTCCCCCAGTGGAGCATTTGGAAGGCTGTCAGAGAGATGAATGACTGCCGCTATATCGACTACTGCTCTCTGCCGCCTCCTCCCTCTCTCCTTCCTCGGCGCCCCATGCTCTATTTCTCCTTTCCTCCACCCTTCCGCATTACCTCCACTTCCTTTCTTTTTTCTTCTTCTTCCATTTCACCCATTCCACACACCTCCTTTCCCATTCTCTACATCTATTTTTTTTCCCTCCTCTCAATCCCCGTTTGTCTTATTCTCATCCATTTTGCAGAATCGCACACCATGTCACCATATTTTGCGGGAGAGTTGCCTTTAGAAAGAGCAGACACAATTTGCCCCTAAAGGATTATTTGCCATCATGGGCTTGGCTTTTTAAATTGACTCTGCAAAGCTGAATGGTATACGGGCTCCTTGATTTACTGATTAAAGCATCAATACACAAGCATCACAAGCCCTGCTGGTAATGCTACTCTAACAAGACCTTAATCTAAACACTGCAGTGCCTTGTGAGGATTGAACTGCTCAGAGTTGGGAAGTTGAGTAATTTATCTTGAATATTACACCTTGTCTATCTTTTTCTCTCGTGCTCCTCCAATCAATGGCAATACAGAGGGACAGATTAGATAACAAATAAGGAGTGACATGGTCACATGAGACTCCTTTGTGTCCTGGTACGCTGTTGTGATGCACTATATGATTATAGATGACAGCCAACAGACACATAGGTAGTGCTCATCAGAGGGAGGAGAGGATCCATCGTGCTCCTTGGGGTTTCCACTGCACCACAGGACATTGAGGACGCCATAGAAATTTTAATCATTAGGAAAACCAAATGTCTGATCATTAATCTTGGCTGGGGGATTTGATGTCACATGGCAAGAGGGATGAAGACAGAATGTGCCAACTCATCTTCTATAGATAATGGGTAACGATAAGGGATGGAGCCCGATTAAAGGTGCCAGCCAGCGGAACGTTAGTTCACATGCTTTGATTGAAGTGCACGTCAGTGTAGCCAACTGAAACACCCCCACTCCCACTTGCCAGTATTTTGAGTGGTCCCACTGTAGTGCTCACTTTCTGGAGAGCTTGCAAGTGGTCCAGAGAGGCTGGATAATGTGTTGGCTTTCAGTCCGCTTGATTAATTCATTATCTTATCGCATCAGCGTAATCCTTATTACAGAGTTGGTGAGTCATTTTCATGTAATGTCTGATCAGTGCCATCGGGCCAGTCTGAGTGTTTTTCGTTGGTGACCAAAAATGCATCAGGGTCCAGACTCGAGACAGACCTCCCAGTTAAAGCTGGCACTCCCTTTTCCTCCTACCCTCCGGCCTTAGTCCAGCCCAGCCCTCGAACAGGCTGGCCAGAGAGCCATTTAAAGCTCTGGAACTGCATCCCTTTCTCAGCCCGATCGATAGTGGAGCTGTCAGCAAGACGAATGGAGGCTTTAGGAAGTCCATTTTAATGAAGGAGAAGGAGCAGAGGAAAGAGAGGTACTTGGGAAAAGGTGGGGGCACAAGGAGGGAGAGAGGAGGGGGTCCTGGAGGTAGTTATGAAGGAAAGGAAGAAAATAGGAGAGAGAGAAAAGGGAAAAAAACAGGCAGAGCAGGATTGTGTGTATGTGTTTATTGAACGGGTGTGTAAAATTATGTGTGTAGTGTGTAATACTGTCTACAGTGACAAGGGTTGGGGAGGGGTGGACTGGGCTGATTTAGCTACAGTAAGACCTATTTCTAGCTCAGCAGTGTGAAATGGCTCCTTAGCTACAGTAACTTGTAAAGCACAGCCCAACACAGAAACCTATATTAGTGGACTGAGGGGATTTTATCTGGCCTGCACACCAACACCACATCAAGTCCTCTGGCTCATGAATCATGTCAGCAGCTCTGTGGTAAAAAGACATTGTTGTGACAGGGGAAAGCTACAAATCCAAGGCATCTCCCTCCACAACTGCCCTCTACCGACATACGAGCTCACATCAACAGATCTGTGCACATTTGCATTTAGAAGATGTCCTCTGTAGCAGGCGTTTAACATAGGATTTTGTTGATGTTGTAGGTTGTTTGTTTTCAGCTCGTTTATTTGGCATTCTAAGCTGATACCGTTCTCCTTACGTCAATATGCAGAAAAGGCTGCATGCTAATTGGTGATTAAGAGTTGAGGTCGGAGGTTAGGCTCAGCCAGGGATGTAGACCAACAGTCTGCTATGGGCGGTGGCTCAGCCGAACTCATTGGAGCAATTACTGGCTCTGATTAGTTGGTGCGACCGTGGAAGTGATTGTCGATTTATGCATAGATTCAAATACCTGCTACAATCAGCTGGAGTTGTCAGCACCCTGATAAAACCACTGACACCCACAAAGATAAAACATAAAACTAATCTAAGGAAACACTAAGGCCTAAAAAAACACATAAAGATGAGTGTTGCAGCAGAGGATACATTTGTTGCCCCCTCTTCTGCACTCTTGACAGTCTTACTACTGTCTGGTTTAACCCACTGCACCCCAAATTCCACCAGTGGATTTAAAGGGTATGTTTTCTTTGAACAATGGCCAAAATTGCACCATTTATAACAGCCAGAAACTGTAAAAACAGGAAGATCTCTAGGAGTTTCAACTTTCCAATGGCCCTTGACCTACTCTTCTGTGATGGACCATTCCATCAGAAAACTGTCCAAGCTGTCTAAGCTATTTATCCAAATCTAAGCCTAAATTGTGATGTTTTACATGTCTCACTTTATTTTACATGTCTCACTTTATTTTACATGTCTCATTTGAAAATTTGCCAGAAAATAATAGTTTGCACTAACCTGACTTTTGTGCATCTTGACGCAACTGTGATTCCATACCATTGTTGACTCAGCTGTGACCAACACAAACATAAAATTCAGAGAACTTCAGATGAACTGCAAGCTGTGTACACACAGAGTAGACAGGAGACAAGCATGGAAACAAATTTAAAATGCAACTAATGAAGTATCTATAGTGTTTAGAGTTACCATGTTTTCCAGTATTGGTAACACCTGTGGGCACTTGGAAACGTGTTACATTTTAATCCCAGATTTTTTCATTTAAAAAAAAAAAAATGTTGGCATTATAACTGCGTCAGACTGCACAGATGACATTTTTGAGTTCTCTCTCCTTCTAGTCATGGTTGTGCTGTTTTTTCTATGGAGGTGTGGGACTTTATATTGCAGTGAAAAATGAGCCCACAGCAAGTAAAAAAGCAACAAAAAAAGGGGGTTCCGAGGGTTAAGAAGTACAGCAAGGTGATACTGTGTTAGCTAAGCTGGTGACTATGGCATTAGCTCTCTCTGAATCTACCTTAAAGAGGTATGTGGGGTTTCTTTCAATGGCTTCTGACATTTTCCCAAAATATACTCAAAAGTAAGCAATAAATTATTAAATAGATGAACGGCCAATGTGTTTATCATTCCTGAGATGATGTATCTTAGACTGAATGTGCAGATAGTTTGCTTTGGATCCAGATTCCTGTTTCCAATAAATACCAATATAATACATATATATAATAAAAAATAAGAACAAAGCTACTATAAATTGATTCCCGCAGTGTAGTATAATTGGTTCTTCCTCCCCTTTCTCCAGTCCCTGAAACAGGATGCATTGTGAAGAAATGACCCCTCCTTCTGTGCTTTGCCTTTCTCAGATCTTTAAAAGTAAAGCTGAAGAGAGGAACCAGATAACTCCTCACCACTCCTCGCCATCTGTAAAGGAGAGACGAGCTTGTCCTCAGAGATAAGGTGAAATTCAGATGGTGCGGTGGAGTTTTGGACCTGTCCATGTGTGTTTTCGCGAATGGTTTTTGTATTACGAGGGAACAAGGGGTCTCCCACGGGGGAGAGAGGTCAGCGCAGCTACAAGCGTTTGATGTTTGCATTATATATAGCTGCGGCACACACTGGGATGTAGGAGACAGCATTTTTGCAGAGTGAGGAAATGGTCTTTTGCAAGAATCTCTGACATCACGCCAACGACTGGGATTATAGCTGTTCAAGTTTGGCCCGGCTCAAGCCTCCTAACAACGCCTATACACTGAGATTTGCACTCTTTCTCACTTTGTCTCTCTCCACTCTCATCTTTAGCTTTTGTCCCTATACAGCAGTGTCAGCATTCTTGTCCTTGTGGCACAGTATCCAGACCTTCCCCTAGTCTCTTGGACCGGAGCCCTGTGTCTGTATGAGGAGGTGGAATGTGTCTTTGTGGAAAGCCCTCAGAGAAAGCAATAAAATGGAGAGAAAATACGAGGCCCCAAGTGAGCGAAATGAAAGTACTCCATCTTAGGAGGGGATGGAGGCCTACGGGTTCTGCTTATACTTGACCTTGCGGCACACACAGTCCAGGTCTCTAAATAACAGTCAAGACAGGTCTTAACTGGCAACACGTCAATCTCAGAGAAAAAAAAGTCTTGAATGTGCTGTCTTAAATATAGAGAGGGACTGAGTGAAATCAAGGTTGTAAAATATTCAGTAGAGGGCCCTGAGGTAAACACTGCTCGGCTTCATTTTATCATAGCCTTGCTCAATTTCGGAAGTTAGTGACTATTGCTGGTACTGTCAGCAGATTTAATTGCTGCCATTGGCTTTTGCTGGTAGCATGGTGTGACCATCTCAGGTTGGATTGGTTGTCTTGTGGTGCAATTGACACACACACATGCACAGATAGGGGATTGGTGTTTGTGGACACAGTTTTGGTTTTTCAGTAAATAAGATGCTATGTAAAAAAAAAAAAAAGCATTATTAATGACATAACCCAACTTGAAACATGTTTACTTCCCTTGATCGAGACTTGATTATTGATGCATTATGATGATAGTTGTGTTATTTTTTCATAGATCCATTTCCACTGCCTTTTCAGGAGCTTATTACCTCTAAATAAAAACATACCTCTGTTTTTAATTTTTTGGTGTTTTTTTCCCCCTGAACAACATGCACAAGGTGGCAGTGCTTTTTCAGCCCCGTTAAGCACCTACAGCGATGCTTTCAGGCTGCACAAAATCCCAACGACCTCCAGTAATAAGACATGTTGCTCAAGAGAGAAACCTCCAGGTTAAAAAAAGACTGCATGCATTAGTCTCTGCTGCTTGTTAAGCGCACAGGTAGGAGTGCATGGTATTAATTCAAGGTGACTCAGATAGGTGATAAAGATTGGGATGAAGTGAATTCTGGCGGCCGGGCAGTGAGATGACACTGTTGAGACATTTTAGCGAGTTAATTAAACTGAAAATCTAAAAAAGTCAGGCGGCAAAAATAGAATGTTGAAAAGTGAGGAGGACATGTTGTTCCCATACTCAGTGGAAATTACGCCCTTGACTATAGAAGTGATTCTTATTTTTATAATTTGCCTGCAAATTGGCTATAATTGGTTCATATTGTGTTTGGTATCAGACTTGCTTTTACAGACTGCACACAGCTGGTTGTGTGTGTGTGATGTTTTGTGATTGTGGAGATGAAGAAAGTGTTTGCCGTCGTGTGTGTGTGTGCGTAAATGAGTTGGGCATCTGTGAATATGTGCAGGGGCACGTTTCTGACTTCATCGCCATTCAGAGAGGCTTAGCGTGATTAGAGTAGTGTTATCCTCTGAAGAGTTAATGATGAGAGAAGCAGTAGCTCCACAGAGGCCAATCACACACCAGCCTCTGACAGCATGCGGAGGCTTATCTTGCTCCATGTATTGTGCGTGTCTCTGGCTGTGTGTGTGTGTGTGTGTGTGTGTGTGTGTGTGTGTGTGTGTGTGTGTGTGTGTGTGTGTGTGTGTGTGTGTGTGTGTTTTGCAGAAACAATGACAAACAGGGTCCGTGGCCCCCATTTGTGGAAGATGATGCTCAGTGGGCAATCTCAGCAGACAGATGTCAGCGTCTTATTAAAGAAGATGCCCAGCAGCCCCCAGAGCTATGAATAAATTTATTACACTAATGTACTGACCTTAAAACTATAAGTGACGTTCAAACGCAGCAGTGATGCAGGCAATTTATGTAATAGTCTTTAAAGGAAAAGAGGGGAATATATGCAGGATGTGTCGCCATTCTTCTTTCATTGACCGTCCCACCACACCACCACCGATTCGTCCACAGGAAAACCCCAAATGAGGCCCCATTTTTTCATGCGCTGTCAAGGCACGGCGGCTGAGGAGTTTCCACCACCTCCATCACCAGCAAACCACCTCAAACAGCCTCTCAGTCATGCAGGAACGCCGCACCGCTCTCATCAGGGCCTGATTAGGGTTGCGAGTGGGCCTTTTGGTCATGCACCAGCAGAAGGAAGTGGCAGGCCAATGGTTTCCAGACTGGAGAGCGGTAGCGATCGACTTTGCGCCACTGGAAGCGTCGCCATTTGAAGTCGGAACGTGACATCACCTAAACAAAGATGAAATGCAGCCCTGCTCGCCCCGAGGCAGAGGCTGCGGTGATGCCAACGTGGCCGCATGTGGAAACGCTGCTGCGCACACATGCACATGTGCCCACACATTCACAGCCGTGCCCACATTTGCCTCTTTCCTTTGATGCACCCAACATGCAGCCACAGTCAGCTTTGTCAAAGGAGAGAAATATCTTTCAGAAGAAATCAGCCAAGATTCCCAGACATTCTCCTCTGTCTGAAAATCTTCTTTGACACTAGATAAACTTCCTGATGACAGAGTGATAACCGTTGCACATAAAAGTCACAAAATATGAAGGGATGTGCCGAGATGTGGAATCTTTTTAGATTTTCTTTGCTCCAAACACCAAGAAATTGACACCCCACTCCCCTAACTCTATCTTCCTGCCTCCCACTCTTCCTCTCACGTACACAGCATCCTTCTCTCCCACACATTATCATGCCAACAGCTGGGCTGAGACCCCCACTGATAAACTGTGAGGTATTGCCTCATCTGTCAACGAAGGCTTTAACCATTATAAAGCCCCATTTTTCCACCTAATGTTAATAATCACGTATTAGACGGGATGATGATACTCACTCATAGACTTGGGGCTAGTGTGGCAGAGAAGGGCTTTTTTTTTTTCTTACTTTTCTCCCTCATCAGATAGAAAATTGAAGCCATCTGTCTGTGGAGATGGAGGCTTCCAGCAGGGACAGACCAATTGTCCCTGATGATAACGTGGGCTGCTGGATCCTCCCGCCATGTGCATTATTGATGGCCATCAGTCGGCGTGTGTCTGACCACATTTAAGCATCTCAGCAGGGGGGTGGTGCAGTAATCAAAACACACACACACACACTCACTCACGGCGCTGCCTCCTGCTCGATCACACCCTCTCATGTAGTCCATCATCAAGTGTGCATCAGCACATTGGAAGTGGCACTCACAAGTGATGTGTGCATGCAAACAAAAACACGCGAGGGATGCACTGTACACAGCAGAAGTGTAAACAGATCATTGCTTTGGATATTTATCTTATTATCTTATTAAAAATTTCAATTTCTTCTGTAAAATACATGATTAATCAGCGTGCTAATAAAGGAAAGAGCATGAGAAAAGATGACATAATTAATGGCACTGTAACGCGTTGTGACATTTCATCGCCGCTTCCCACCTAAGATGACATTTTTCTCTTAATTAATGAATTAGTCTTGTCGAACCCACGTGAACCCTGTGGTGTTTTCATCAGCAGCTATGATGATTCAGAAGATTAGGTGACATGCAACAAGCAAAAGCATGCAAACAGGGACATGTGTACGTCTCTGACAGGCCAGGCGTGTTAAGCTAAGGTGCAGCAGGACATACAGAAATCATATTGTAGTGAAAATACCCATCTCAATTTATTAGATTCTAATGTGACCAACCAGTATGACAAAAGTGAAACCAAAGAATGTTTGACAGTTTTGGTTGCTAGTTATCAGGTAACTGTTGCAGCTACAATCACTAAATAAATACAACAAAGCTGAAATGTATTCTGGAGCTTTACCATGTGAGGCTAACAGCTAATTCAGCACTACAGAGGGATTAACACTGGAGGAATGTGGTCCCTGCAATATCTCTTTATTAGGAGGCTGCAGCATTTTGAAATATCTAAGGAAATGTAGGATCCTTGCTGTGGCAAAAGGATATGGAATTACCATAATCAATTCTTTTAGACCTAATTGCATGAATTTATTGCACCAATTGCACTCCCAAATGATAGAATGTGTCTGTTGTTGTAATCCTTTTTGATATATTTGCCTGGAAAAAGCAAGAATGCACGAGTTTCTACATGCAAATTTCAGATTCAAATCATCTTAGCGTTTAAACTAATTTATTAGAGCATTAATTCAGCCTTTAATAATTCACTTGGTACCTTAGTAACCCAAAACATGGAGGAAAAACTACTAACGTGTAATGAAAGGATTGAATTTTGATGTAAAATATCATAAAGCTGAGATCTACTCGTTATAAAGCAATTTTTTTTTTGCTATTTACTCCTCTTATAATCATTAGGTTCCAACCTTTTAGCAAGTTTATGCCCAGAAACATGTACATTTGTGTGTGAGGGTGTTTTATAACCGCATTGTATAGATGCAGAAAGCTGCACCATAAGCCACCTACCTGCATCATGTGTAAATCTGCTATAAAAGCAACATTACTTACGGACTTGAGTAGCACACTAGAGCCGAGACAAACTAGGTGGCTGCTGTAAAACGTTTTAAAGGCGAATAAATCATAAGAACAGCACTGCTTTCTTCTTGGGCAGGAGTCAGAATGGACTGAATAAAAAAAGCCAGGTACCATAAAAATCACCAGCAGCTCTGATCACTGGTGGCAGCTCTCACAGGTGTATCAACACCAGTCCAAACATCTGTCCAACACACAGTTATTTTAGCCATTCTCTTTAATCAGTGGAACCCACCTGCCTCCTGCTCTACCTTTACATTCCCTCATTTTTTAAAGAAAACAACACAACAACCCCCGTTCTTGGCCATGTTGAGGCAGACAGGTGTGAGAGGCAGCCTGCTGCTTCCTGGTAATAGAGACGCATCTATGGAGCCATCAGGGGCTTCATGTGAGCAGAAGGGAGGGTTGTTGGAGATGTGTTGTCATGAAATGGCATCAAGCAAAGATGAATCTGCATTTATAAATGAGACAACAAGAGCTGATGTAACACATGAGCAGTCTGTTCTCCAAATCTTAATCTTCAATGTATGACACGATCCTGGAGTTTCCGGTGAGTAGATCTGTTTTCATATGGAAGGGGGTATAAGAGAGGCCAAGACAAAACCTGATCCTGGCAAGGATAAAAGCAGCAGAGGTCTGATCTGAGAAAACCAAACTCGGACAGAGCTGCAACCACGTTTGTTTAAAGCGGTCGTAACCCAGCACGGGCTTCTCCTCAGGTGCAGTGGCTAATCTCCTTTTATACCTGCGGTGATAAGATAGACTCCCTCTTGATCCCTGTGTTTCCTCCCGTCGCAACATCTCCGGGGCTGAGCCTGTCGCAGCACGTCTGACATCTGTCAGACAGAGGAAACGGTGGACCGGGGGGAGAAAGGGGGAGGAGAAGTGGGTGAGGGAAGCATGATCCAATGAGGCTCCAGATGAAGGGATTATATCTGGCATGTAGCAGAGCTCACCTGAAATCTGGCTGCACGTAACGAGAGAGTTAACTTAATGTTGCATCAAAATCTGGATTGAAGCTCCAGCAGAAAGAAGAAAAAAAACACACAAATTCCTGTGAAATCTGACTTGAATGTATTTTTCAGTGAAGCACTAGGTCACTTTTTGATGTCTGCTGCGGTTTTGAAGACGGTGGGGAATTCCACTGAGACGACATTGCCTCTTCAGATGTGTGCAGACTTCTTCTTTATCTTCCTCTCCCATCTAATTCCATTGACACGTGGATATATGCATGTCTAAATTTACTGTATGCTGCTTCTATTTTTCACTGGATGTCACTTATTCTTGTGTCTGACCCAATATAATATCTACTATAAAAAGCTAATATTGATTTAGTCTGTCCAACATCTCAGTTAGTTGTGATCAGGAAGCCAAAACTTAGCAAAAGATATCAGAGATTTAAAGTGCAAAAACATTACAATTAGTCTTCCACAGTGCACAACACATGGGTCCAGGGTTCATGCTAAAGAGCCAGTTCACTCAAAGTCTGTAAAAACAGTAACTGATTTGTCTCTGTTTGGATTTCTGCTGCCAAAACCACATCAATAAGAATTTTCTTTTCATCCTGGATTCAAAAAAATGCATTTCAAGTAATGGAACATGCTGGATAAGTCACAGAGGACACAGTCAACAGTGTAGATGGGAACAAAAACTAGCTACAATGAAAAGTCTATGTATTATCTAGAGAACCACAACAAGAGGTGTTGAACCGGATTCTAAAGGAACCTGTGGATAATTAAACCAGAGCCATATATGGAGAGATAACACCAATGCTTGAAAAACACATTGTCTCATGTGATAATTATAGTGAACCACATAAACATATCAAGGGTATTGTACATATTTCCATTGCAGGAACTTCAAGGCCATTCAAGGCTGGGACTTTTGTACATGTTCTGTCCACAAGAACCTCTTCTGGAGAACTTCTTTTAGGGGTTGTTTTCAGGGAATTAAAAGTACGTACTCCAGGTTAGGTACTTTTGAATGGTTAAACTCAAAGAAGACAACAATGATTGGTTAAATTCTGAAAGAACAACCTTTTTTTTGGCATCTAGATGACCTTGTGAAGTAGCAGTCAACTATTCTTTAATTTTGCCACCAACAACATAACACTCGAAATATGAGCCAACATAACAATTGGTTTATTGTTCCATTTCCGATGTGCTCACAGAAATTAAGTTGGGTGTTCGGTAAATGCTATTCATCGCTGTGCATCTTGCACCATATTGGAAACAAAAAGCTGAAAGCTTTGCACTACCTTGCACATATAGAAAACTGCATATAGTCACATAAACCCCAGACCTGCAGCAAAATGAGAAAACCCTACCAAGCTCAACCCATTTTTTGTCTTGGGTAATGAGTACCTAGGAAGGAGACGACTTTAAATAAGACAAATTGGCTCAAAAACTGGGCAAAAAATATCCCCCTTATTGTCTGCAAACTGTATATAGGTAAGCAAGAAGATGTCTTATTAGGTTTTTTGTGTAATTTGGGTCAGTCGACTAGGGGTACATGGGGTGCAACCCAATCAAGAGGTACACCCATGGCCGAGAAGCAAGGTTGCGTGTGAAGCCATCCACCAAGAGCTGGTCCTTGGTGAGAGCTGGGTAGACGCCTAAATATTTAATGCCGCCCCCTGCAGCCTTTCTGCCATGTTTCCAGCCATTGTGACAAGGCTGTTTGGATATTGTGCAATTGCTCTGGAGCAGCTTGAAGCTAATATGATCAAACACACCACACAAGCAAACCTGCTTTGGAGGTATAGTGTCGAGGGGATGGGGGAGGGAGGGAGGCAGGGAGGGAGGGAGGAGGCGGTGAAATGGTGAAGAGTCAATAGGGGTTTCGCGTGTCTAGTGCTGCCAGGTGTCGGTTCCCATCCTAAAGCCCAAAGCAGCCGCCGCCTGTACCCACAACAGCCCCGGGAGGCACCCTCGATGACAATAAGACATCATCTGCAAATGCTAGAATTACCCCGTCACTCCGCTCAGCTTCTCCGTTAATTACACAAACCATTTCCTTCAAGATGGCTCGTGTTGGCTGCCAGCCCAGAAATCTATCAATGCTCTATCCGCTTCTGTCGGATCCCACGAACAGGTTAATCAGGTTAGCCATGAGTTAATACAGGTGGCCGGTGCGCGAGAGCCAAGGGAACACGCTCCACTTCAACCTGCCAGGCTGGGGGCTCTTTTGAAACCATTTTTCCATCGCGCACACCACATCCTGTTTGTCTTCCTCCACCGACCTGTCTTTCAGTGCTCCAGCTGAGCAATTATCCAGCTCCAGACTTGTAAATATCAACGATGATTTCTTGATGAGGAGCAAGTCGCTGCCTGTTCTGGGACGGGGATTGAAAAAAAACAACTTTGCTTCAATGGTTGCTGATAGCTGTGTTTGCTCTGTATTATATTATCGTGCTGTATTATGGGCTGATGTTTACTTTGTGTGATACAGTTTTCCATTGAGGTTAAGTGGCTCGGTGGCATTAGTCGATATTTCCGAGCGGTTTATCCGAGCTGCATCTTTGTCCTTGTTTGGACTGTCATTGTCTGCTTTGGCAGACTTCATTCTTTCTCCATGTTTGCATGTTTTTAGCCTTTAGGTGCATCTTTGTACAGCATTTTAACCACATTATCATCAAACTAATTCAGGTTATGATTGAAGATGTTTGGATTTTAGTAATGTGGAAATACCCCTCGTACATTTTTTTAACTGTATGCTTTTATTCCCCCAGGAGGGCGTCTGTGATTGACAGGAAAGACATAGTTTACCCACCTTTTTATTTGCCACTACATCACAGCATGCAGCATCCTGTGGGGATTTCTGCTATGTTCCACTCATTACAGCCCACGTCTTCCTCGGGGGTTGGAAAGCAAGGCCGCTTTTGGTGTGTTCAGCAAATACAAATTGGGGAAAGGAAGGTTTTTAATTTAATTGCATTTAAAAAAAACATCCTTCCATCCGTTTTCTGCCACACTGAAGTTAATTCAAGCTTGAGATGCACTGTTGCATTTTTGGTTATTTTACAGACATACTGTATTTTGACTCTTAACTTATTTGAATGAGCCAAATTTTTTAAGCTCTGCATTGCAGCAGGGGTCCTTTGTTACGGCAACTGCAACAGGAAGACACAAACAAGCAGCAGGATGTGTCAGTCAGATTTAGGGCATCTATACCCCTGAGAGCACAAAGAGAAAACAATGATTCAGAGCTAATTTTAACTTTAAAAATCTGGATCAGTCCAAGCATCCACTGCTTTAAGCGGCAGAGGAAATAAATAATTTAAAATAAGGATAGTGCTTTAAATTATTTCTGGTCATGTAATGTC
>OMNN01102980.1:6092-35145 GCA_900302755.1 Chromis chromis
CCCCAAAGTATATTCGTCATTAATTGGACCCCAACATTCATCGCAGCGGCTCACTTTTTACATTTTAGCGCCTCGCACCCCCCCCACAGTGGGGTTTTTACAATTTCCTGCTCTAATCAATGGTGTAATTTTGGCAAATTTTTAAAAGATAACAATCCTTTTAAACCCGTCGGCTGGATTCGGGGTTCAGAAGGTTAATGTGCAAACTCCTCATAGTGGGTGAAAGCAGAAATTGAAAATGAAACAACAGTCGACATTAACTCAACCTGTTGTGCGTTTAAGCTGTGTGCGTGTGAGTGTGTGTGTGCGTGTGCGTGTGAGTGTGTGTGTGTGTGCGTGTGCGTGTGTGCGTGTGTGTGTGTGTGGGTGCTCCGGATATAATGTGTTAATTTAGCTGCAGCAGAAACAGCACGTGTTTGAACGGTGCAGCACATTCGCTCCTCTGCTCCGCTCTCCGTTTCTTTTGCGCTGTCTCACATTGTTTCTCTTTCTGTCTCTCCTCCCTCGTCTCCCCCATCTCTCCCTCTCTCTCCCTCCCCCTCTCTTCATCTCTTGCTTTTACTCATCCCCCCCACTGCAGCAGGTAGTCTGTGGCTCCGTGCGAATAGCCCGAGGAGCTCGCCAAAAGGTTTCTCTGCTGTCACTTTAACAGCTGTTCCACTCATCGATTATGCCCAGAGATGAGTGTATGCGAGTGTGTGGAGGTGATTACGAACTGACAGACTTTGGGGTTTTCAATTATTGAAAGGAAGTGCAAATTTGGACACTTGCGCTCGAGGTGAATGAGCATGTGTACTATCAGTGTGCCGGGCTACACGTGTCAGCAGCTTGATGTTCACATCGTACTTCTTGTCTCTGTTTCTTCAACAGGCTCTCCTGAAGATGTGACTTGCGGATTACAAGCTCCACTCCCGAACTAGATTTCTGCAACATCACTGCCACATTTCTACAACTTTTTCCTGTTTTTTTTGTACTCTCTCTTCTGGATTATGATTCGCTCATGGGGCTCGGCTAGTTCCACCCCTGGGGTCCTTCACCCCGCCTTTGTTGTCCAGTAGGAAGGCCCAACTTTAAGTCTTTCGGCTTTGGAATACCTACCTGAGCTTTGTCTAAGATCGCCTTTGTTTGTCAATGATCATGGAGCCACAGTGGAACCCAGCTGCCTACCCGCGGTCTCCCTCCATCATCTTCCTCCTCGTTGCCACTTCCTACACTTGGCTCCTCCCTGTCACCTCCCCTCAGCGGATCCCCACTGACCCCCAGGCGGCGCCGGAGTACGCTCACTCCATCCGGCTGGACGGCGACATCATCCTCGGTGGATTATTCCCGGTGCACTCTAGGGGGGACCGCGGCACTCCGTGCGGGGAGCTGAAAAAGGAGAAGGGCATCCACCGCTTGGAGGCCATGATGTTCGCCATCGACCTGATTAACAAGGACCCGGAACTGCTGCCCAACATCACGCTGGGGGCCCGGATCTTGGATACCTGCTCCAGGGACACGTACGCTCTGGAGCAGTCCCTGACGTTCGTGCAGGCCTTGATAGAGAGGGACGGCTCGGACGTCCGCTGCGCTAACGGGGACCCTCCAATCTTCACCAAGCCGGATAAAATCGTAGGGGTGATTGGGGCTGCCGCCAGCTCCGTGTCCATCATGGTGGCCAACATCCTGCGCCTGTTTAAGGTAAGATTTGATGATGACTTCTGCTCAAAATTTCCTCGCTCGTGGTGGAGTTTCCAACAGCAGCAGCAGTTTTCCAGCCTGCCTGTGCATTTGCCTTTCGAAGCTCAAAACGTGATTTTTTATCTAGTGTTCACATATGTGTGTGTGTGAGAGAGTGTGTGTCAAGATATGTCAAGTGATGCTTGTAAGAAAGGGCTTTGTGTGTGTGCGCGCATGTTTTTGTGCCACGCAGCTTAGATCATCCCTGGCTTGTGGTTGAGCCAAATAAAAATGGCTGCCAAACACGGGTATCAATTACTGCTGAAATCTGTCAACAGCCACTTCATTCGCTGCAGCGTACGCTTCTGATGTGTGTGTGTGTGTGTGTTGCCTGCTAGGACGCTAGGCTTTGTGTTGCTGTGTTTTCCAGTACATGTGTGGGCCTAATTGAGCCTCCTTATGGGTGCTCATGTGCATGCGGTGTGACAGTGTGGCGGCTCGCGTTGTGCAGAAGCTCCGTGTTCGATTGCGTCTCTCTAGGAGTGTGTGTGTGTGTGTGCGTCCGCGAGCGTGCTCATGTGTTGTCATCATTAGCTGCACAGGGCTGACGGATAGCCATATGATTATGAAATATGAGTCCTGTAATGACGCCCATGGCATTTCACATCGCGTCTATCCCACGCTCTTTCACAGGCCACACATTTTGTGGCTACCTTCCTTCAGGAATCCATACATATGTGTGTGTGTGTGTGTGTGTGTGTGTGTGTGTGTGTGTGTGTGTGCATACAGGGTTGGGAGAGCTTTTGAACGCACTTGTTAACAACCAGCTCGTGCTTTGAATGGAAGATTTGCATATTAAACAACAACAACAACTAAACATGATTTATGCCAGGATCTGTCACAGCAACAGAGCAGCTTTCTCATTTGCCTAATACGATTTAGTGCATTGTGCGTGTCTGTGCGCACATGTTTGTACATATGTGTGCATTGTATGTCAGTATTATATATCTTCTGTATGTGTGTGTGTCTACCGATGCACAGCAGTATGTTTGGTTAAGTGTGATTGTTTATGAGTGTGTGGGAGACTTGAGTGTTTAGTATCCATGTGTGTGTGTGAGATCATATCAACCACAGGCCCTTGGCAGTGGTGTTATATGACGCAAGGCTGTATCTTTCTCTGCATGCTTTAACATGAATAATGCAGCATGCATCACAGGCTGAAAATAGTATGGAGGACACACACACACACACATGCACGCACACAAAGATGCCGCAATAAACATATGTCTTTTTTAAACGGGCTAATCTGACAGTGCCAGTCACAGCTAGTCGCCCACTCAACACAAGGGGCTCAGAAAGCAAACACAGCCAAGACGGAGCGTGTTTGTGTGTCTTTTAATCTAGCAGCAGACAAAAGAGATTCAAACAACAGATTGTGTGAAAATTTCCAAATCCTCCAAAAAAAACCACCCTTTTTTTCTTTTTTTTTTATGAGCTTAGCAGCAGGGGGAGCCGCTCGCTGACAATCACAGCTGAGAGACATCAAGTTGAACAAAAGTTGCTGGTGTCTCTTTTGTTGCTCGGCCCTCTTTTGAAGATTATCTTTAAACCGTTTCTGCACTGTGGGGATGATACGGAGTGGTGAGAAGGGGATGACATAAGATATAATAAGATGAAACTTTGCTAATCCTCGCGGGGAGAGCTGGCCTTCGCTGCAGCGGCGGCACACTGCAGAGGGAAAATTCAAAAGGAGTTTAGCAGAACAGACAAATTGGGGGTCATCTAAACACATTAAGCTGAAAATTGACTGCATTAAAGGGAAATTATAGAGAGATAGTTATGGTTTATTACGGCGTGGGTCTTAGTTTCTTAGTTTTGGACATCATTTCTGTTAGTTATGATAATCGGCGGAGTAATTGTTGGGATCTGGGAACTGCGAGGGTACAGCAGAGTCCAGCAAAACTGAAAACGGGGTTCATATGATTAATTAAGTTGCATAGAAACTACAATAACAATTAAACCAGATTATCGAAACTAGCAATTTCCAAGAGGTTGAGAGATGATTAACCATCTGAACCTCAAGCAGTTGCTCAGTGTGTTTTGCTTCTGTCACATATTTACTCACTGTGGGATCATTTTTCACTGCAATCTAAAATCCGGCACCTCTATGGAAAGAGCACAACCATGACTAGAAGTAGAGAGAAGCCCAAAATGATGATTTTGACAAAGTTATGATGCCACAAATCTTGAAAAAGGAAAGAAATTAACTTACATTTTCCTTTAATTATCCACAGGTGTTGCCAACACTGGCAAAAATATTGACTTTACATAGAAATTGTGTTGTCAAATAACTTCTAATCTGCTCTGTGTGTACACAGCCTGCAGTTCAACTGAAAAAAATCCCAGAATTTTTATCACGTAATGGTTCATGATAGCTGAGTCAGTCATGGCTTTTTGGTTGTGCTGTAAAAGGCGAATTTTTTTCTTGTATATAGAATCTGGTTATAATAAATAGTTCATTTTTGGTGATTTTTATTTGTATATTTTAAAGATTTATCTTTGCCCTTTTCATGCCTTTATTATTAGAGAGGACAGGACAGTGGATAGAGTCACAAACGGGAGAGAGTGGGGAAGGACATGCGGTAAATGGCCGAGGTCGGACTCGAACTACGCCACTACGCCTCTGCACATGGGTCATGCGACATAACCGCTAGGCTATCATGGCGCCCATTTTTGGTGATTTAAAAAAAATGAGACATGTAGAATACAATGATTTTGATAAAATATCACAATTTTAAGCTTTAAGTTTCCCAATGGAAAGGCACGTCACACATAAGTAGTTTAAGGACCGCCATACAGTTGAAAAGCTGATGATTCTCTCTGTTTTTATGTTTCTGGCTATGATAAATAGTGTCATTTTGGTGATTTTTGAAACAACACAACATGCCTTTCAAATCCACCAGCAGTGTTTAGGGTTCAGAGGGTTAACTGGATAGGAAAACTTAAAAAAGCATATTTCTTCTATGCAAATCTATATTTTTTCACACTTGCCTTCAAACTCAGTTTTCTATTGTTTTATGTAAATTATCATCTAGTTTTACCCCTGCAGCGCTGTAAATTATATGAGGAAAAACAATCAGTCAACTCGTGAGCGAAAATTGTTTACATGTAAGAGCACCACAGCCAAAAATGAATCATGAAGTTCATCAAGCTGTTTTGGATGTTTCCAACGGATCTGGCAGAAAACCAAAACACAGCTTGTGTAAATAATTTTACCCAAGCTGTCTTTTGTTTGCCTTTAATTTTTTTTTGCTTTCCTGGCAGATCAGTTTGTTTAAGGATTTGCTACAGGTTCATTTAAAACAGCAATGTTGCCAGGACCTGAAATATTAGTCATTATTTTGAATCATCTTTGAAATAAGTCATCACTGCAGCATGTAGTGGATGTGTGAAGCAGCACCTGTACCACCGTCTAATCCAGGGGTGGGCAACCCTGGTCCTCGAGGGCCACTATCCTGCATGTTTTAGATGTTTCCCTCTTCCAACACACCTGATTCTGATCGTTATCGGGCTTCTGCAGAGCTTGATGATGAACTGATCATTTGAATCAGGTGTGTTGGAAGAGGGAAACATCTAAAACATGTAGGATATTGGCTCTCGAGGACCAGGATTGCCCACCCCTGGTCTAATCAGTCAAACTCGGTTGCGTTTTCGGCGTTGCATTGTTTGTTGCGTCTATGGGGTGATGAATTAATGAGGTGCTATTGATTCCTATGATGAAGACCAGGTAGGTGCTGCTCTGGGGTTTCACAAATTGCAGGTTTAACATGGAGGGCACACAAACAGGAGCCCGAACATCCTCTCCATCCCCGAGCTGCACTCGTTTCCTCTCCGCTGCTCCTCCTCTCATCAATAAACCCAGCGAGTGTAATACGTTTTTGTCTCTTCCCCTCATATTGTGTCTTTATTTTTCTCCGTAACCGTTCATGCTGCAGGAACTAACTGCTTCATCCTGGGTTATTGATTGTGTTCGTGCATGGATGGTAATTACAGCAGCATTATGGATCGGCGAACCCCCGAGACGATTGGTCACCTCTCAAACCTCCTTGAGGCTAACCTTGGCTCGAACTAACTTCCAGTTTTGCAGTGAAAAAACACACTTATGAGCACCAAATGTGTCGGCGAGACACAGTGACAAATTGTGCTTCTTTTGCAAAAAAAGCAAGACGCCTGTACATCACTGCTATCACTAATGGACTGCCCGCCTGTGTGGCTTTGTCTGCTGCCACCAGGAAATCTTAACAATGAAGTGAAAGGCGCATTTCACTCGGTTGACACCCGCACGCTGTGTGTCAGGAAAATGAAATTCAATTCATAAATTGATAAGTGGTGGCTGTCCCCCCGGTGAGAGTAGGAAAAAAATGACTTTGCCTCAGGGAGTTTAGGAAGCACACATCACACACACACACACTCTGGAGAATCCTCACCCTTCATTCAATCAGCTGCAGTTCCGCTTGATTCTGCTTGAAGCCTTCAAACGCATGCAAACACACTCTTGTTGCCTTTGAGGAGACAACTTATTGTCTCTGGTGGTGGTTTTGATGATGCTCTGAAGCCAAGGCCAAGCTGAAGTCTTTCCCACGGTCTGCCACACTGCTTCTCCTGCTGTGCTTTTATTTGGGGCCTGGTGTGGGTGTTATCACTCAAGGGTTTGCATCTCAGGATAATATGTCGTACATACAGCCACAACATTATGACCACTGACAGGTGAAGTGAATAACATTGATCATATTGGTACTAAGTGATGTTCTGCTGGAAAACCTTGGATTTTGGCATCCATGTTGATGAGACTTATACAGCCAAATAAACATTGTCCCAGAACAAGCACACTCCCTCATGCAAATGGAAATCCCAAATGTCACTGGTCTACCCCTGCAGGAAAATGCACCCCACCACATGGCAACAACATCAAACAATCAAGAACATCTTGAGGAACATGACAATGGCCCAACATGTTGATTTGACCTCCAAACTTCCTAGACCCCATTCTGATCAAACATCAGCAGGATGCAGTGGAACAAGTTTGATTGACAGAGGCCCCACTGCACAAGCCAGAGTACCCAAAGGATCCACTGCCAACATCCTGGTACCAGACCCCATAGGACACCCTGAGAGGTCCTCTTGTCCATGCCCAATGGTTCAGAGCATTTTTGACCACATAAGGGGGACCAACACAATATTAGGCAGGTGTTCATAATGTTATGCCTGATCGGTGTATACACAGATACACACATATGTATGTATGTATGTATGAGGGGAAATTACTGCACACAAACCTTTCTATTGCTTCAATAATTCAGCTTCCGTTCCTGTCTGTCTGGGGAATTTACTGCTTCACTGTGTGATATCACTGATACATTCATTTGCTCGTCTATTACCACCACCATGATTGCTTTCCTGAGTGCTACGTTCTACTGTTATTTGGTTGTAGAGTGCTGCACCATACATCATGTGACGTCCTCAGTCCGAGGAGGCACCTGTGATCAGGCGACGATATATGCACATATGTAACATCATTTCACGTCTCCGAACCCACATCGCATGCTTTCTGTTATGCAAATGTTTGTTCAAGCTGCCGGTACATAAAAAAGCCACACCAGAACAATCTCCTTTTCAGCGCCCTCCGCGATTACAAATCATTTTGGCATTCAGCTTCAGAAGGTTGACAACAGCTGCATCAAATCGCAGTTAACAGGAAACGCTGTAATTGTATTCAGACACAATTCCTAATGGATTCTCAAGGTCAGGCGCGGTTTGGTCTACAGTCTGATCCCGCACGCTGCTCGATGAAATAATGACGGGGAAAGACAGCAGAGAGTGTGAAAGAAGAGAGAGGGATTAGGACAGAGCGGAAAAAGGAAAGGGGTTTAATGAGAAATAAAGATTGGACAAAGACGCAGAAGAAAGTAAAGACGCAACATAAAAAAAGGCAAAAAAGCCCCAAAAAAGATGGTGAGCAGGGGGGAAGCCGTGGCATCCTCTGGAGTGTAATGATGTGGTGTTGATTTCTTTCATGGAGACATTTTGCATTAAGAGGGCGATGATAATGAATCCACAGAGCACACCGAGCATCAAGCAGGAAAACTCATTAGGACATGAGTGGGTCTCTGTTTTTTTTTTTTTTTTTTGGTGTCGACTTGCTTCAATCCAAATCATCTGCAGCGGGGAAACATCACGGTCGCCGCGGTCGGGCAGGACGCGATCAGCCAACCTCTACTAACGAAGGCAGCCTTAATGAGCAAATGGTTAATGAAGGGAGACTTAATTGTCCTTCTGAAATTATTTATTGCTTTCATTTGTTGAGTGTTGCCTGGAGATGATTCATTAACAGGAGCCGTACTGTATGTAATGTGCGAACACGGGCTAAATTGGATTTGTTTGGAGCTGAATAGTTCAAATCTTCTGACCTGCGTTTGATATAGGGGAAGCAGGAAAGAAATCCCTCAACCTTTATTTAAACTACATTGAGATACAAGCCTGAACATTATGTCAGTGTGGGATGATAATCTATGTGATGGAGCTCAGAACTCAACCTACCGCTATGTAACAAATGATTTAACTGCAACCTATAAAGGATGATTTTGTGTGTGTCAAGTTACCTGTCTGATGTGAAAAAAGTACACTTTAATAATGAATCATTTAAATGTGCACAATTATCTCTATTTGAAGTTGCTCATTTGGATCCTGCTGCTGTTTGAGGCTGCAGATATTCAATAAACTCCTACAAACAGCCGGAAGCAAATAAACTAAACTTGAGCTCCTGTTATGTCAAAATCTAGATTACATTTATTATGGGTGAGTCTAGTTTAATCTGACCTGTTAAAGTTTTATTTTAATGGATATTTCAGTCTTTTAATAGATGTGAAATTGCAGAGTGTGTAATTTGTGTTTTTTATGCTCGATATGACGTTTTTGGACCAATATTAGTGCTGAAACGTCTTCCCCAAATTGCTTCACACAACTCGAAGTACGTTGCATGTGTGCAGTTCACACTTGCGCAGTGTTAAAAGTGATATGGAAATGATGCTAGATCCGACTAGGTGTTGACTCATGAAGCGGACATGTTTAGATGAGACCTATTAAAGTTGTATTTTCATGAATATTTCAGTTTGTAATGGATGTAAAATGCAACATGTGTCTTTGGTGCTCTCTGTGATGTTTTTGGACCAATATTGGTGCTGAAATGTGGAAAAAGCCTTCCCTAAATCACTTCACACAACTTGAAGTATGTTGCTTGTTCACAGTTCAGACTCGTACTGTGTTGAAAGTAATACAGCTACGCTACTACGTCCAACTTAGTAAGATTGCCGTCATGACTTTTGCAGGAAAGTGACCAGGGTGCTCATTCAAACATGAAGCCGACATGTTTACATCCCATCAAATTAATGGAAAGGAGTGCATGTCTGCTACATACTAAGAAGTGGTGCACTCTTAAAAAGTAATTAAGGGAACCTATTCCCATCCCTTAATTAAATGCATGACTGCAAAATGGGTTTAGATAAGCTATTTAAGTTGCAAACATTATTTTAATGGGTTGGATTGACATAATAATGTTGGTAATTGCATCAGCATAATAATATGTGTGATTTAAACTCAAATTTCTGTGTCAGGTGATTAAAAACTTAATTCATGTTGCGGTATCATTATGAAATTGGCTTGATACCTTGAGCTCAGAATTTCAAGTCCCCACCCCTATCTTTACATGCCTGGACAATTTCAGACTGTTAATTAAATTGGTAATTAAAAATTATTTAGCTAATTCCCCTTACTTTATATAGTTTGTTGGTTGAACGTACTTTCATTATAAGCTGTCATAACTCAAAAAGACTGGTGTATACAATGTAATTTAGTTTGCTGAGTCCAAGCGTTAATTTATAGAGTGTATGTTTTGCTACTAGTTACTGTATAGTATATTTATGGATCCATCCATCCATTATCTATACACTGCTTAATCCTCTGTAGGGTTGTGGGGGAGCTGGAGCTGATTCTGGCGAAGGCAGGGGACACCCTGGACAGGTCGCCAGCCTATCGCAGGGCTACACACAGACAACCAAGCACACTCTCATTCACACCTACAGACAATTTAGAACAATCAGTTAACCTCAGCATGTTTTTGGACTGTGGGAGGAAATTGGAGTACCCAGTGAAAACCCACGCTGCACAGGAAGAACATGCAAACTCCACACAGAAAGATCCCAGGCGTCCTAACCAGGAGGCGAACCAGGGATCTTCTAGCTGTGTGGCGATGGTGCTAACAACCGAGCCACCGTGCAGCCCTGTTTATGGATCATCATTTTCTGAAATGTGAAAAACACCATTATAAAACAGCACAAACACTTTTACACACATAACGCATAACAAGCAGCTATTCCTTCCCCATTTTTCATTATTTTCCTATTAACAGAAGTATTTTCTGACTTAGCAGAAGAGTTCATTTTCAATCTGTGTTCTTTTCCAACAAGAATAACACAGAGAGCCTGAATACAAAAGTAGACATCAGTTTAAACTTATTAAGAAACCAGGGTATTATCCAATAAAACCTTAAATTTGTTCACCAAACTGACCCATGAAGTGCTTTAACCAGATTCCCACAGCATATCAATGCGTGCCTATTTACTCGTACCAGTTTTCCATTAGATAGGAAAGTAATTTAAAGTTTAATCAAGATCTCTGATGAGAAACAAAAGGTCATTAGAAATGTATTTAATGAAACTGCTGACTCTGTGTTTGTGTGTGTGTGTTAATGTGTGGCTTTATTTGTGTCCACTTGACCATGAATGTGCGTGCCCTTGGGAGAGAGGGGTTTCCTGTAAGGCATTAATTGAATGTGTGTGTGTCTTTGCGAGGCAGACTGAAAGAAAGGGATGGGGTGTGTCTGTATTATCTGCATGTGTTGTGCACTGGGGAGGACCAGTGTTTAGACTGCATTAAAGTGGAATTAGATTCTATCGGTCCTCCACCTTTCATCAGGTTTGTGGGTGAATAGGAGCCTAGATAAGGGATAAGTGAAGTCATTACACACAGTCGCTGGTTTCACTACTAGAGCTGGACAATGCGGAACAGTTGCCATAGCAGTGAAAGCACACGTGTAACTCCTTTCTAGCAGTGGACATTTTGACTTTTCTAATATTTTATTAATGGGTACCTCCTGTGGTTCACCTAAAAGGAATGAAACTATTAGTAATGTTATTGCAAATCAAAACGTCTGTAAGAACATCCTGTTGGGTAAAATTTCCTCTACTTTGATCCATCCTAAGGAGCTATCGGCAATTTCAGCGTGACGCCTGGGTAGCAACTCAATTTCTTATTGTGCATCTCCAGGCAAAAGTATTCCAGTGCATGCTTTCAGGGTGAAAGGAACCCCATGTGTGCTGCATGGTGGGATTCTATGAGTTGCCAGTGATTACCACAGAGTCAATGGTAAAAGCCCCCATGGTGTCTCGTGCCAGGAGGCAATGCCAGAGGGGGCCAGGAGGCACAATACCAGGACCCTGGCACACTTTCATGGAACACCGACATTAGTGCCATTAGTCACACCTCTGTTTGAGGAGACAAAATGTCCGCTGTCAGAAAGAGACACTGATTACAGCAGAAATGGCACAAAAACTGCACATAATTACTGAGTTAAAATAAAATACTGTGTTTTGGGTGTTTGCATATCCCATCTACTGCTGAATGGCATTGATTACCATGCAAGCAGTGTGCCTGGCTCTGTGAGAAGACCCTGTGTTTCAACCACTTGGATGAAATTCAACATGTCACCCCTACATGAATTTCTGTTGTTACTTTGGTTCCCTGATGAAATGTTTTCAACATGCATGATTTCACTGCTTGCTTCGGAAGACAGCGTTTTCTGCAGTGGAATGATGCTGCAGTAATGGATTCTCTCATTTGAAATAAATGAACTCGACATGGAGAGGAAATGAGATTGGGGTGGAGACACACACACAGTGGAAACTGGATCTTAGATCTAAAGATTTTT
The DNA here is from genome assembly GCA_900302755.1 of Chromis chromis. Lineage (NCBI taxonomy): Eukaryota > Metazoa > Chordata > Actinopteri > Pomacentridae > Chromis > Chromis chromis. The sequence continues at coordinate 17,794 of OMNN01102980.1, forward strand.
ACTCCAGAATAAAATATTCCCTCTTTTATGATGTAAACTCAACGCCTGTGCATCGTCTTCTATGCTGCAGTGTGAAGGCAGCTGATGCTAACAGACTCAACAAGCTCATCAGGGAAGCTGATTCTGTTCTGAGAGTGAACCTAGAGTCTTGGATGGTGTCACAGAGAAGGATGCTGATGAAACTACTCCGTATTATGGACAATACCTCTCATCCCCTCTCATCAGAGCAGCTTCAGCCACAGACCGAGACCACCAAAGTGCAGCACAAAACACCACAGGAGGTCTTTTCTTCCATCAAACTGTAGACCTCCTGCCCCTTCTGCAAGAATGACAGTTGAAACATCCGACACTTAAATCTGAACAATAATGTCAATGTCATTTACAATATTCTTTTTCTCAATAGTTTGTACAATATCAGTTTCAGTGTTAGATGTAACAGTTCATTTCTGTGGTGCAACATTTCAATTTCATATTTAATATTTCAATTATATTTGCAGTATTTCTTTGTTGTGTGCAATATTCCTCAGAGTTATTGCCAATATTACTTCTTACTTTTCTATTTTAGTGTTATTTTAGCGTACTTATTTTCACTTTCAGTAACGTATCGTACTTATATCTTATTGCTTTTCTATTAGTACCTGCATTTATTCTCATGTTATGTAATTTTGTTTTCTGAGAAATATCTTCCGCAAGAACTTCCTTTAGGATTAGTGAAGTTCTATTTTGATCTTATCTTGTCTTATCTTAACAGTCACTTTAGTGTAGCGGTACCATGAATAATCAATGTGTCAACAAAATCAATGACCAAATTAGTTGCCAATGAATTGTCAATGAGTTAGTGACGTCATCTCATGTGTTTTTGCACTGACTCAGGCAGCTCTACCATTTGAGTATAACCATTTTTAATGGAGAGAAGTGTGTCATGACCTGATGTGAGTAGCTGCCTGGTGTGATTACATAAAAGCATGAACCACCATCTCACAGTCTGAGGACATACGTAGCCATCGGGGCGAGTTCACTGCTGATTTCAACACAGGAAAACGGGACTGACCAAAAATATAACCAGGGTTTCTGCTAGTGTATTGGAATCAATGTGGTCTGTTGGGCCTGCGTTGACCCCTTCTGGGCCTAAACATGGAAGAAAATATCTTTTAAATTACAGTTACAGTGGGGCGGTATGGCTGGAAACCAATATAATGGTTGGAAACCTCACCAGCAACGTCCAACATTCGCAGTTTCACAGAGTCAACAACGTTACCTGAGTCTTGCTTGGTTCGATGCAGCACAGCTGGCGAGCACCAAATCCTCAGTAGATTATCACAGAAACTACAGGACCCCACCTTAATGCTGACATCAGTCTGTACTCAGCCCCCTGTCAAAAAAAGACACTTGCTCACAGTGGTATAGCCTACTGGCCGCTGCATCGGAGGGCCAGTGGACGGTCGAAAAATCCATAAGATTTTATCTGCTCTGTCTGAATTTTTATCTCCTCTTTCTGCGTGCCTGTCATTCAGGTTGAACAACTTTTCACTGTTATATAATAAAGCTGGATCTTAGAAATTGCAGTGTCGTAGCAGCAATTCACATAAACACACATATGAGTATTACATAAGTACACAACCAGTTCTTTACTGTCTTTATTGTTAATTAGCACACCTAAGAGCCATTTAGTAATTGGGAAATGCATAAAACAAATACTTTATTAGTAGTTTAAAAATTTGATATATTATTTGACCAATAAAATAGTCTTCAGTTGCTTAATTTTTGCTGCCCTGTATCCATCTTCTCCAGTTTGCACAGTGTATCCTGAAATGAGTGAAACAGCGCCCCCCGGGTTATAAGTGCTTGTGATGGTGGTGAAACGGAGGTACTGCAGCTTGCAATTAGCGGTGACGCGGTGGGGCAGCCAGGTGAAGGTAATCAACATAATACTAAACGTCGAAGTTAGATGTTTGTACTGTCATGGCACGACGAAACTGTCCCTTAAAAGTAAGTAAGTTATTTGTGAGGTATATCAAGCTGTAGCCTCACAACAAGCTACATAAAGTTAGCCACAACATTTAAAAGCCGTTATTAACAGGGAACGTTAGCTAAAGGTGCTGCTAATGAAATCGCTACTAGTATTTGTCGGGCTAGTTAGCCTGGCTAGCGGCGGCTAAAGTATGTCAACAAACAAATAAATAGGATTAAACGCCGTTGGACATTGTGGATATTGGATGTTATAAGCTGTGGCATAAAATAAGTCCAAATGTATTGTGTATTATGTTTGTGTTTGCTTCTGTCACATTTTTGCTCACTGCAATATATAAAGTCCTGCATCTCTGTGGAAAGAGCACAACCAAGGCTGGATGTAGAGAGACTTGAAAAATACTCTCTGTCCAGTATGTTATATTGCCATAAATTCTAAAAAAGAAAGTTGAATTTCTTTGATTATTTATTTTACAGAAATTGAAAAAATATTCCTGGGATCTTTGTGGAGTTTGCATGTTCTCCCCTTGCAGCGTGGGTTGTCACCGGGTACTCCGGCTTCCTCCCACAATCCAACAACATGCTGAGGTTAACTGATTATTCTAAATTGTCCATAGGTGTGAATGAGAGTGTGTTTGGTTGTTTGTCTCTATGTGTAGCCCTGCGATAGACTGTCCATTGGAATCAACATGTACCACCTTTTCCAGTGTTGACATACTATGGATATTTTAGTACACACACTTTTAATTTGTTTTCGTACTTGTCTCCTATCTGCTCTATGTAAACACAGCCTGCAGTTCAACCCAATTCCACCGATGCGTGCCTGAATTTTTTTCTTGAGACTGTTGGTCGCAGGTGAGTCACTAAATGCTTCTTACCTCTGACATGGAGCACAGAATTTTTAGATTTTTACAGAATACGTTTCCAGCAAACAGTTTATTTTTGGGGATTTTTCTAAGCATGACTTGTAGTATAAAGTGATTTTGATGAAATATCATGATTTTAAGCTTAGGTTTGGTTCGTTTTCCTGTCAAACGTGCCCTTTAAACCCACTGGTTGGTTTTGGAATTCAGAAGTTTAATACATTTTGATGTGAACACAGACCTTTAAATCTTTGAATGTTTGTAGTGTTGTTTAAGTGTTTAGTGTAGATCTTCACAGTGCAGCTGAAACAATTAGCTGATTAGTCAATCAACAGAAACTTATACAATTTTAATGAATATTGAGTAACTTTAACATTTTAATCAACCAAATATGACATTTATCTGCAGCTCCCAGCATCTTAAGCATGAGGCTTTGCTGCTTTCCTCTCTTTTCTCTCTTTATATTCTTGTATAGAGGTCTGGTTTGGTCTAGTTTCTTCACCTTTGTTTCTGCTGATTGGTCTGAAGTTGCTTCTAAACCACATGACTGTCAGAATAACCCAAAACACAAACTCGTGATCACGTCGTGACTGAAGGGAGTGTGTCATACTGTCTCAGTGAGAGTGCTGTGTCTGTCATCTGACAAAGCTATTTGGGTCATGTCTCAGTTCGGTTAGAATAGCCTCGACTCCGCACACATAACAGGTGTGAAATGTGGTGGCAGCCTGAAAATGACCAAGGAGAGTGTTTGAAATAGGAGAACAATTCCTGTTGAATCTGTTACCTTCAGCCCGAGAGTATTGACTTGCTGTTGTGTCTGCTAGATGTCTGTTGATTAAAAACGACCAAACCTTCTTGCTGGTTGTTGCAGCATTTGTTGTGACTGAAATAACAAACAGAACTGAGCTAAAGAGTTGCTTGTTGGTCTGTTTTCTACGGTAGCCCAGAAGGGTCAACGCAACTGCAAAAGCCACAACGCAAACGCAAAAGCCACAACACAACCGCAAAAGCCACAACGCAAATGCAAAGGCCACAACGGAAGTTAACCCACAACGGAAGTTAACCCACAACGGAAGTGCGCAGCGGTCGGAAGAACAGGCTTTGTTTCCGGGGGACAATATTTTCTGACAGACTGTTTTGATTACGGGAGAGTTTGATGAGACGTAAGTAAAATGCTGCTGCTCGATGATTGTGATTAATGTCGTTATGCATTTTCACAAATCAGCAATGTTGGTCACCTGCCGTAATCAAAATAGTCCGTCAGAAAATATTGTCCCCCGGAAACAAAGCCTGTTCTTCCGACCCATGCGCACTTCCGTTGTGGCTTTTGCATTTGCGTTGTGGCTTTTGCTTTTGCTGTTGCTTTGTGGCTTTTTCATTTGCGTTGACCCTTATGGGCCACCGTAGTTTTCGCTGCCACAAATTATCTGGTTGCTTTCTGGTGTCACAGTTACCAATTTGTGTGGGTGCTAAATGATCGTTTTACTTTGTATTCTAATAGCTGCTTGTATAAGTGGCAGAATGAGCACTGGGATGATAAGTTCAGCACTGTGCTGCGGAGCAACATGGGTGGAGTCCGTTTTCATTTAAGTTCACACCGTTTCTTCCCTGTGAAGTCAGTTTTCCTTCCTTAGAGTATAAAATACATCGAGGCTCAACTGCAATTCTCAGTGTAAAACAAACTTTTAGGTGAAATTAACGGCACAAGATTCATAGATTATTTCTCAAGCTTGTTACTAGGATGTAGAAAGGAATTTGACATGGAAAAATACAGCATTTAAATACATTTTTAATATTAAAGAGGGAAGGAAAAAAAAAGCCACAAGTGCTTCATTAAGTCTGCCTTATCTTTCAAGCAGCATTTCCAATGTTGAGGCTGTTGAAGACTTTAGGAAGTTAAAACAGGAACACCCCAAATAGTTCAAAGATATGAAAACATATTCAAATGTACAGTATTTTATTTTTTAATAAATGTGAGTGAAAGTAGGACAGATAAGTAGAGAAAATGAGACTGGGGGGAACCCGCACGGGGGGGAAGTGTCTTCAAGAAGGAAAGGGATTCTTTACGGACCACATTTTAATAATGGCTGCTGGTGAGGAGCTGATAATTCAATGGATAATATCATCTGTATGTTTGATATGGAGCTGTGGAACATCAGCTCGGAAGGCCTGTGATGGTTGGTGATGAAAACGGTGTTCTGTTCTTTCATATTCCTTCATCTTCTCTCCTCTTCATTATTCAGATTTACCTCTTAATCTGTTGTTGTAGTTTCCTCTTACCCCGTTTCTTTATTATTTTTTGCTTCTCTTCCATCCATTGAAAGAGGGCGGTGGGTGCAGTAAAAAGAGATAGACAGAAAGAACAAAGCAGGGCAGTAAAGGTGATGGATACGGAGAGGAAAGACAGTAAAACAGTAATTGTCAGAGGAAAGGAGTTCAGTAAAAGAGCATTGGAAGGCTCTAGGGAAAAAGGCGGGTTGCAAGAGGTGTTTTTACATCTTGCAGAGATGTTGCGTTAGATCATAGAGAACAGGTGGGTGGAACAAGGGAAAAAAAGAGGTTAAGTGTTTCGCGTTTCCACATCCCTGCTTTCCTGCTCTTGGCGTGCGTCGATCTATCTTTCCTTTTTCTGCTTCTGCGGTCTTGTCTGCTCGCCATCTCCTGGAGCTCTCCGGACCGTGTTAATAGCAGCGGCGTATTATTTATGAAAGAAAGGCGAAAAGACACGGAAAGAACATTAGCAGAAAGGCTGGATCCTCTGGCAAAAAAACCCCAAACAATATCTTTGAAGGGGAATTGACAGAATGTGTGCATGGTTGTGAGTTTGTGTTTAAAATAGATGTCCTCCTTTGGAGATTTATATAGAACATGACATATGCTAGATATGACACTCCTCCTCTCTTTCTCTCACACACACACTAAGTATTTCTGCCCCCTCTATATGCCTATTCATATACGAGTAATCAATAAGCATTGATCTATTGATTGACAGAAAATAAAATGGGGAAATGGGAGCTTATTTATGGCTTAATGGTTTGTGTTCTTTATGTTAGTGTGTGTTGGACTGCTATTTCTGTGTGAGATTAGTTTACTGACTGTTGGGAGTATTAGCATATGCTTGTGTTTGTGTGTGTGTGTGGTGGAGAGAGAGAGGGATAAACTGAAAGAGTGTATTACTTGCAGGGTTTTGCCAATTACCCCCCTAAGCTTGAGGTCAAGAGAGAGAGAGAGGGAAAATATTTCTTTTTTCCCTTTTTAATCCACATTCATTGCCTGCCAGGAATAGTCTCTCTCCTTCCTTGATCTCTTCTCTCCTCTACTCTCTTCTACTCATCACTCTACCCCTCTACTTCAGCCCAACAATTAGCACTACATGAAAAATGCAACCCCCATCCTTTATTTCAGAAAGAGACCAATGCAGGCGCTTAACCCTTTGAACTCCAATCAGTTTCTGAGCGTTTTTTAAATTTTTTTTTACAACTCTTACATTGTTTACTCCCTGTGGGCTTATTCTTCACTGCAATGTAGAACCCTGTACCCATATGGAAACAGCACAACCATGGCTGGAAGTATAGAGAACTAAAGAATGTCTTTTGTGCAGATTAGCAAAGTTATGATGCCGTAAATCATAAAACAGACAAAAATGAAAGTTGGATTTGTTTGATTAAAAGGTAAAATATCATTAACATGTACAATATTTTTCCAAGTACCCACAACTGTTATCAATACTATAGAAATAAATGGTGACACATAGATATTTTACTTTCTATACTTGTCTCCTATCTGCTCTGTGTAAACACTGCCTGCAGTTCATCCCAGTTCAGCTGAAAAGTCTCTGAATTTTTGTCTCATGACTGTTGGTTGCAGCTGAGTCACTAAGGCCCTGGTTATGTCAAAAAGTGCAGAATTTAAAAATTTTTTTTTATACAGGATCTGGTTAGAGAAAATTAGGGCTGCAACAATCGATTCTTAAAAGAGTTGGGAACTAATTCGATGATTGATTCGTTGGGTCTTGATTTGTCGTCTTGTGCCCGTTCCTGTTGAACACTCTCAGACATGCCCACCCTTTCTCATTGTAATGCAAAGTTCATCTAGAATGAGAAGAGTACACAGGAGGACTTGAGGTAGTGTGCGGTTCAGTCAGTTTTGAAATTCTTACTTACTAATACTAATTAATACTATAATACTCGTGCGCACCGCCCACAGTAGCGCCGTCGCCTGTCATTTGTCCTTACTGTGTGAATAGATAAAGGAATGAATAATTTCATTCTAAGTCATAACCCCCCCCCCTCAAAAAAAAAGTTAGGGTTAGTGGATTACATCGAAAAAGTAATCGACAGATTAATCGTCTATTAAAATGATCATTAGTTGCATCCCTAGAGAAAATAGATTTTAAAGATTTTAAAATGAGGCCTGTACAATAAAGTGATTTTGATAAAATATCACAGTTTAAGCTTACATTTCGTTACGTTTTTCATGTCTCAGAGATGTGGATGTTTCTCGCTCGGATAAGTGGTACCATTTTGTTTATTTTTTTAATTTATTAATGTTTTCATGATAACATGCCGTTGAAAACCACTGGCAAGTTTTGGGGTTTGGGGTGTAAAGCCGGATAAACACAGGCTTGTCCAGCAAAAAGGTTGAATCTGACTCTATTACAGTAAAATCTCTTCTCTGTCCAATCAGATATGTGCAAGCCGCATTCTTATTGGATGATATAACAGGAATGCTATAATTCTACTGTTTGCTTTGTAAGTTTCTAGACAGATGGTAGAATGTTGTTTTGACAACTTTGAACTGTCAGCTCCTCTCTTATAGTATGAATGAACTGTTGTGCAGCGTTTTAGTGTCTGGTATGACTCAAATTTATGATTACTTAAATTGGACTTTGTGGATAGAACTTCATCTTCTCACTGGTCCTTGTAACAGCATGCTCTCAACAACGCTTTTTACTCACTTAAATTGCCCATTAGCCTTCTGTTTAACAAAGCTGCCCTACACTCAAGCCCAAAAAATGGATAATTCACAGTTGTGTAGTCAGAGAAACTGCAGCGAGAAGCAAATTTAAAACACATTTAAGGGTAATATACATGATTATTATTAGCCCAGTATTTTAGACATCTCAGTGCTAGAAAGTTGATTTACTGAATGAGGTATATTTAGAAAGTCGGCTTTGGAGAAACTGCAGATTTCTTAAAAGCTGAATTTTTGTCTGTCATAATAGTTTGAATAGTAAAAGTAGCTAGGGGATAATAGCTACTTTCCCAGTTGAATAATGTCATATTTTTGCCATTGTTAGAGCTAATAAAATTAAGAGTTTGAAAAGTGGAGAGATGACCAGAAATAAGCCCACAGAGGCGGTAAAGCCAAGGATATTGGATAGCTTGTTCATGACCTTCCACCAAAATGACTGAACTGGTACACAAAGTCAGACATCTGTTAAATTTGGGCGGTGTAGACATGTGTAGTTGACCCGTACAATACATTTTGTGGAGGGTAAAGGAGCTCTTGTATGTGAATAATTAAGAGAATAATGGTATTTACCATTTTCAAACAGCATGTATCTTTAATGGCCTTTTTACACATCCACAATTAGGGATGGAAATTGATAAGATATTTACGATTCCGATTTTGTTTTCGATTCTGCTTAACGATTCAGTTTTTTAATCAATTCTTGTATTAAGAGGATGTGCTAACGTTGCCGCTGCTGCTGGGTTGAGATTCACTCCAGAGCGGATCGAAAACGCGACATTCATTCAAAGTTATCGCTGTGTGTGCAAATGTTTCTGCATATCGGTAGTATTTCCTCCCTTTGATGAAATATCCACTTTGCAAGTATTGCAAGTTGCCCTGTTGTCATCCTTTCTCGTGAAATGTAACCAAACTTTCGAGCGTTTGTGCCACTTGGGTGCCATGTTTCCTGCTGGCTGCACTGGTGAGTGACGTTTGCAAAATTGGCAAATGATTCCAAGTAATTGAAACCGGTTCTCAACAAGAACCGGTTTTCGATTCCCATCCTTATCCACAATATTAAAGTTAAACAAATCTCTGACTTGCCGGAGCTGGTGGGAGGTTGCACCGAAACATCAAATGCACGCTTGAATTTGTTCTTCACGCATTTTACAATTGAAGTGAACGGGGAGACGAGGCATATTTTCACAGAGCAGAAGTGTAAATTGACTGTACTGTTTTCGCTTCTCTCATCCCAGTCTCACCTCTTCTCCTCCCCCTTTTCCCTACTGACTTTTCCTCTTTTCCTTCAGTCTCTTTCCACTTACACTAACTCCCCTTTCTCCTTCTCCTCTTTCCTCCCCCCCTCTCTCTTTGCCCTCGCTGCCTTATGCCGACGGTGCTCCTCCTCCGAGGTAAGGCAGCACTAAACGGACCCGGCGCAGCATCCCCATGTATTTTTAATGGCCACGCCCGTCATGCTGGAATCTCTGCTTGAATTATGCATAGAGCATGAGTGAGAGAAAAGAGAGGGGGAAAGGAGTGAGGCAGGACACAGGGCGGGGGAGAGAGAGAGAGGGCATAAAACACACTGAAAGATGAGGATAAAAGACGACAGGGGATGAGAGATCATTGAGGACAAAAAACATGCCGGGAGAGGTGGAATGAGAGAGAGATGTGTATTTTGGAATAATCACAGCTCTGACAGAGTAGAGGAGAGTGCGACCTCTCACCTCCCTCCATCAAGCCCTCATTTTATCTCTCTCCACCTCTGGATCTAACTTCACCTCCAAACCCTGCATCCCTTCATCTCTCTCTCTTTCTCTCCAGGGTTCCCTTTCTTCCTCTGTCTCACTATTTCATCACCTCTTTTCCCTCCCTCTGTCGCTATCTTTCTCTTTTACATCCCTTGCTCAATCTTTTGCCCCCTTTTCATCTGCCTCTCTTCTCCACCCGCCTCCCCTAAATTATTGGCTTTTTTAGTGTGGCAATGGGAAGAGTGAAATGATTGAAAAAGAAGGACAGAGGGATTAAAAGGCAGCAGCATAGATGGAGAAAGTGATGGACAGGCGTGGCTAGGACTTTGGACTGTTGATTAGGATCGTGGACTTTTTTCCTTTGCCTCCCAAAAGCATGCACTCAACCTTCTTAGTAATGGGCACTGGAGGGTGGCTGACATGCTCATCACGAAATAGTCTGTGACTTTGCTATTACTTTCTTATATTACTTTCTGTCTCTGACTTTTTCCTCTTTCTTCCTCTGTGTAAAGTAGCTGAAACGTACAGTATATGTGTGTATACTTGGAGCTTTCTGTGCACAGGAGAAACTGCACATGTGAGCGTTTCCAGTTTTAATGAATCCAACAAGACGCCTTAAAGCACAAACTGTCTTCCTGCCTCCACAGTCTCAGGGAAGGTCAGATGTTGTGCTGGTAGGTGGTGAATTTATGTGGAATTTACTGCACAGTGCTGCCAGTTCCATGGTGGTAATATTTTATGTACATTCATATTAAATCTATTAAGACATAATGCGTGGTCCACAGTTATATCGGTGGTAGTAAATGTATATGAAGAAATGGATCACCTTGGTATAATAAAAAAAAAGAAGAAAGAAATCAGTTATTTTCTACTTAGTCCAAGTTTGGAAGAAAACCAAAATGAGTAAACCCCCGCACTTTCACACTACTGCATTTAATGAGGCTGTCTTTTTACAAATCCCATAAAAAAACAGCCTCAAATATTTTTTTTCCAAACAGCTCATGCAGCACAATCAGGAATATAGTGCAGCAGATAAATTTTTTCAGGTGAATCGTTCAAAATGTGATACAAGCACCAAACTTGGCACATACACTCCTTGGGGGTTACCTTTTTGAAAAAAATACACTGGCCACCTGAAATTCAAGATGGCTGCCATTTTTTTCAAGATGGCCACCATAATCAATACAGAAATATTACTTTTCGCAATAAATATACACAGACTAGCCCAATATGGATTATTCTGGTACCGAATCATACATTTTAGACCATGCAGAATCTGGTTTTTGGACTTCTGAATCATTATTCTTAAGCTTATTTTTACCTTATTTGGGACTTCGGATCAAAATGACAGAACTGTGGTTAACCTACTTAATGCTATAGTAGTGCAGTAGGTCTTAGGGTTAGAGGTAGATGTACATGTATCACTGATGTCTAAAATTTTGTTTCATATCATTGCAGATGCCGTATTCCCTGTTAAGTTTTCACTGTTTTGTGCTAGAAATGGTAGAAAGAAGCTCCAAAGAGATGTTAGAGTTGTATTTTTGGATTCCTCATACTTGAGAAGCTACTTTTTAACACCAACATCAACTAAATCGGTTACTGTAGTGAGAATCTGTGGTAAAATAGGCAATTTATACGCAAAAAATTAAATCTGGAATTTCAGGTGGCCAGTGTATTTTTTCAAAAACATAACCTCTAAGGAGTATTTGTGGCACGTTTGATGCTTGTATCACATTTTGAAAGATAGTTTCACTTATCTGCTGCACTAATTATTGCAGTTGAGGCCTAAGAAATTCACATATTTACCTCATTATCCTCCTGCAAACTGTTCATATGTCTAGTGTTTGTGCTCTGCATACTCACACAGGTATTCACAATTACTCTGCTGATTAGACTTCCACTCACGTTGATGCTTGGTGAAGGTATGCTGGGAAACTTTTCCACTTCAAACATTTAGGTTAGAAAAGAAAACACACACTGTGTAAATGATCTCATCATTTTGAGTGTACATGCTTTGGTTATACAATCAACCTTAAAATCTGTGAAAGCTCGTATGGCATCTGCAAAGGTCTCTGCTGCTCAAAGCTTGAAGGAGATATCAGTCCCAGTCTAATCAGGCTGGTTAAGTAAAAATGCCTGTGGGGATGAACCATTGATGCGTACAGCCTTTTAAATTTAACATGGACTCAATCCCATGTTCTGGATGTTGGTGGTGGGGCTTCCCTTGTGCAGAGAGTAAACGTCTTACACTAATGCAGAGATAGTGTAGTAGCAGTAAGCCTATAGTAGTGCCAGATCTAAAAATAGTCCCAGTGGCTGTAGTAGTAGCTGTGTGATGTAATGCTTTACATGCGAGCCTACTAATGCTAATTCTGCTTGCATACATACTAAATCACCACCAGTGGTACTAGTACAAGTAGTCCTAGAAGTACGTCTTCTTTGATGTCAGCAAAGTTTACTTTTGGTCATCGGCGCTGTCTGTCAGACATGACTCACGGTGAATCACACACACCCAACCTGACTTTGCTGTTGACTCCTCTCCAGTTCCGATATGGCTCCGAGAGACGAGGAATTTCAGAGGTTATGTGATGAGAAAAACCTTGAGGCTTTGGTATTTTGGTATATTTTTGATATTTCACCGCAACGCCAGTGATAATTAGGATGACATTTAGAAAAGCTTTGATGTGTTTCTTCTCGTCTGTCAGGGAGCACCAAGAGAGGAACACATGGAGACAAAAAAAGTGGTTCCTGTCTATGTGGGTTGCGCTATTCCAAAATGTCTTTCAGCCATTCCACTGAAGGCAGTGTGATGGGGCTGGCTGCCTGAATGTTGAGCTCGTGATTAATTAGCATTTTACATTATCAACCATGTAGCGTTTTGATTTTACAAAATATACCCTCAGCTAACTAAATCACTCACCCCATGTAATCTAAACCACTGGAGTCTGGTTCTGTGCAGGGAAACATTAGCAGAACTAACAAACACCTGCTTCTGCTATTTTGATTCTTTTCCTAATTTGATTTAAATGAGGTAAAGACCTTAATATTCAAATCAGAAATCCAAAGCACAGGCAACCATCCCTAGTATCAATTATTAATGTGAAGAGTATCACAACCGTCACTACGAATTTAATTAAAACAATCATACTGCCAGGAGAGCATTGAGCTGCCTCATATGACCCTATGTAATTAATTACAATTTGTGTTATTGGCTCGCACTGGTTTGTGTTTAGAGAGTGAGAAAAGCAGAGGAAAGACTGGTGGGGAGAGGCATGTGTCATGAAAAAAAGGAATTTAGATGCTGCATCGATGGCTGCATGAGCAGGAACATATGTGGCAATAGATGGAAGAAAAGACTAAAACAGCAGTAACAGGCTGTCGACTGTCAATCACAGGATAACAAACTAAAACAGCAGGATACACTATGTTTGCTTACACCCAGGGGGAAAAAGAAGCGACAATATTGAGTAACAGGTAGGAGATAAACTGGAATTTGTGCTGTAAAACAATTAGGTGACAGATGCGTGCTGTTACCCACATGTGTACCTATGAGAACACCAAAAATTAAACTCAATTAATACACAGTTATCACACCTGTTAGTAAGTGATTTCGCCCAAACAACACCAGTAACATTTGAAAACAATTACTGCTCTAAAAAAAATAAAGTGTGGTGTTATGTCTGTTGAGTTTTCTTCAAAAGCCTTTTTATACTGAACATGAAAATCTCACCGCTGCTCCACAGTGTTAACAAATATAGAAAGAAAGAGTTTCAGTGTAAAAGTGAAGAAAATAAAAGCCCCAGCCGCACTGGCAGAGAGGATGTTAGAACATGATGTACAATGTGTTTGACTGTAATTGTCTAGAGTTACTGGGAGGTGTTTTCGATTGAGGTGTATTTGATGATGTGGAGATGTCAGTTAGTCCACCAAGTGGGTCCTGACTAAACTATCTCAACAACTTTAGAATGAAATGTCTTGAAATTTGGAACAGACATTCATGGTCTCCAGAGAATAAATCACTCTGACTTAGGTAATCCCCTGACATCTCCTTTAGTGCTACCATGAGGATTACATTTGTAGTAATATTGAATGGATTGCAGTGAAATTTTTTTTTATTTTTTTTTTTAAAGATTTATTTTTGGCCTTTTATGCCTTTTATTAGATAGGACAGTGGAAAGAGTCGGAAACGGGAGAGAGTGGGGAAGGACATGTGGTAAATGCCCGAGGTCGGAATCGAACCCGGGACAGCCGCTACGCCTTAGCACTTGGGTCACGCGACATAACCGTTAGGCTATCGGGGCGCCCGATTGCAGTGAAATTTTGCTGCAGTCATGCAAGAGTTCTAGAGAATACATTCACATCCACACTGTCATTGTATTGGATAAATATCAGTGTGTTCAGCATTTTGATTTATGACCAAACAAAGCTGAGGTTATGTCGCATGTTCTTGAAGAAATGGATGCCAACACAACCTCCTTTTCTTTTCCCTGCCTCTTCCAGAGTTCTCTGTTTGTATAGCGCTTATTATGATCTTCCATTGGTGTGTTTTTTTTTTCTGTAAAACTCAGCACCAAAGTCATTTACAGATACTAAGATTCCAGTGCCTTTCTCAGGAAGACTTGTTCACCATTTAGAGTTATTCTCTGTCATTGTATACTATATGTCTCCACCCTTTAAAGCATTTTAGGTCATCCGACTGTTTTATTCTCTGACATTATGTGGCACCACGTCCTTGCAACCTGCATGATACCAGCTGCTCACTTGTGACATTTTGATCGCAAGCTTACTCTTGAAACCACTAAGGCACTGACTCCCCCCCGTTGCCCGGTGTTAAATACGAGTGTGTCCTGGTGTGATTGTTCGTTTCAAATCCCCTTTGTGCTTCGGGCTCCACTTTTGTAATCCTTAACCTTCAAAGAGCATCATTCACGGTGACAACTCCCTCCTAAACACCCGCTCCCTTAACTTCTTACACCCACTCAGGTATCTTTATAGTTACTTATTTCATATTTAAAATGCTCTTCTGTTAAAACACTTTTGGTGCCCACATTTTGGTCAAACTGCCTGTAGATGTGACACTTAAGGAAGACAAAACCATCTTGTTGACAGAGCTGGTAGATGAGTGTTACTCATTGTCACATACAGTACTGTTCAAAGCAAAGAGTGTTTTTAAAGCGGCACCACTTCTTCTTGGGTCAGGGACAGTTTTTAACACTTTTCGTGATTTTCCTTCCAAACAAATCAGAAACTGTGTACACTAGAAATAGCCAATTTAGTATATTTTAAACTTCAGGGTGTCAACTACTGAAACAATGCATTTAAATGGTTTTAGGACGTATATGCAGATTGCAAAATTGATTTTGATACAACCGTTCCAGTGTACAGACACAATATTCCCGACAAAAGAGAGGGTTGTAGAGACGCTCGGTAGTCCACACTGATGGAATCAGTCCGAGTCACAGTTGTGGCAAGTGTTAAAGTCACTTCCATCTGTGCAGTCCTTGTGTGCCCAGACATTACACGACCAGCACTAGAGCCAGACCTCCCTTGACCTGGTATGGCTCTCAGTTTAGATTTCATCATCATCAAATGAGTCCTGAATTTTCTGCCACTTGCTGTTCTGTTAGAATTTATGTTCTCTTAGCTTTGGAGTGGCTCTTTTCAGCTTCTAGTTTTTTTAAATTTTTCATGGGAGTATCAATAAGACAGGTGCTTCTTTTCTTTTCCTAACCTTTGTGGTCTGCTTTCTTGCTCAGACTTTTGGATGTAGCCGAATGAACCTGGGTGAAAAGGTTGTATTCATAGCAGACGATAATGGCTAAGGCTCCAGCTCAGGCTCAGGCTCAGGCATCACACTGGGTTTGACAGGTGAGGATGCAGCAGGTGGCGTGGAGGATGCCACCGTTGCCACAGTGAATGTTGGAGCTGGAGTGCATACAACTTAATTGACAGCAGTTGAAGTGGGAATTCTGTGATTAGGGATGGTGCAAAGTCACTGTCACTGAAAATAATCCCTGTGCATGTGAACTGTCCCTAAATATTTAAAGCAAAGCAGCCAGTGGAAGGAGACTCTTAGCAATGCTCAGCAGATCATAAATGGTCATTGAGTTTTTGAAGCCTGACTTGGTAAGAATGTAAAAGATGCATTTACCCATTTCCTGTACCAATATAGAGGGTCCTTGTTGGTAAAGAAAATCTGGAACTTTTTGAGGACTAGTGGGATGGAATTCCCTGAAGCATTTATAGAACACGCAAGATGAGAGTACCACTTACTGCGGACGTCACCGGGAAGACGTGTTTCAGTTGCTTTCTGAACACAGTTTTTTTTCAGGATTTTGGGGCAGAGTGTCTCGTCCATATTCCGGATGTCTTGTGCAACAAATTTGTGTTCGGTCAGGACGGAAGACAGGTTGTCAAAAAACATGTTGACGTGTTCTATTGAAGCTTGTAGCCCTCGAGAGTCTTGTAGCCTGAGGGCTTTGTATGTAAAAGGTAGAGTGCTTTTTCAAAAAAAGCTGTAAACCAGTCGGCTACAACCATCCATTTCTTTGCCCACATTTCATAACAGTTACAGTTGTAAGCCTAAAATAAATAAATTATATGTTTAATACATCTGTTGCAGAAACTGGGGGTTGTTGTTATGATGTAGCATGATTGAGACTGAGCTGACACTTTCCTGATTGTACTGTATGATGGAAAAGACTCCATCTAACATCACAAACATCTAAAATACCTAGAAGTTCTACTCAGTACTGCATTAAACTACATCTTGCTGTGGATGTGTTTTTTAAATGTCCCCAAAAAGACACAGTGCGACTCATACATTGGTCCGAATATCTGTGTGTTTAAGAGCAACTTTGCTTTCTTAGAGATTTCCCCAAGTCACTAGTCCCCTTTGAGAATCTGTGTCTTGCTTTCTGCACAGACTCCTCGTCAGCTTTTACTTCAGCGCTTTGAAGTCTAAAATACAGATTGCTACATCAACTACTTATTCATAAATAACAAAATGGACCCTGTAAGTTATTTTGGTTCCGTTAAAAAACAAGTGACAACAGGTGAAGATTGTGCTGTAGTGGCAGAATGAAGAAAATGTTACTGTTTTGATGTTTTCTATATTAGGTAGTATTGCAGCCTAATTTTACCTTTTAAGGAGGCAAATAAAGTCTGATAGGAAAAACTGAACATGTGATACCCCTTGAAGGTTTTCATTGAGAAGCACAATAAAAAGCTATAGCTATAGAAAGCACTAAAACTAAAGGATTTGGTCGACTTTAAAACAGCACAATTCATGTATAACATAAGCCATAACAAGTTACCTGCGCATATTCAGGGATTGTTCCAAAAACGAGACTGTGGTTATAATTTCCGAAAGGAAGAAATGTTTAAAAAAACATATGTGAGAACGAGTGCAAAGCAGCATTGCGTTACCTTTGTTGGGATTAATTTATGGAGTAAGTTGGACCAAGAGCTAAAAGACTGTAAAACTTTGATTCAATTTAAAATTCTTTTGAAGAAATCAGTTATAAAAAAATATGTTGAGACTGGATGCTAAGGATGCAAAATTAAGATGATAGATTTTTTCTTTTCTTCTTTGTGATGATCTGAAAACATAATGTATAAGTGCATGCGAAAGACATTGGCAGTTTTTTTGTTTATGTTTGTAAATACACTGGGATAGGCGCAATAAGCTTTAGCTTCTGCCTATTCCATTTCAGACTTGATGTTTATTTATGCCTTTATCTGTTAAATGTTTAAATGTCTGAATAAATAAAATAAATCTGAATCTGAATCTGAATTACGCACCACATGATTGT
>OMNN01102981.1:2207-12484 GCA_900302755.1 Chromis chromis
TATACATTTATTTTTCGTATTTTGACATGTTATTTTATATTTAATTTATATTATATATTATATGTTTATATTTTCATTGACACTTCTTATACTTTCCTACTTACTCTAAGACTTTTGATTGGGAGCACCTGTAACTAAAAGAAATTTCCCCCAGGGGATCAGTAAAGTATTTCTAATTCTGATTGAAACCAATAAAACCATATCTGAGTGGCAAAACAGTATGAATTTACATGTCGAGCGTAAAAATCTGGTCAAAACTGTAAATAGCATGGTGAATAACCATGAATAATAGAAGGTGAATAACCAGAACAGCACAGAATATAAGGAACCAGCGGAGACCCGGATATGGGTATGTCTGGAATGACCCGTGACTCAGGCAGGAGTGGCAGGAGATGCAGGTGGGGCCGACACTGGCATGTGATGACTTCGATACTTTTGTTGCCGTTTCTCTTCTATACGTCCAACAAATTACTCAAATTTCCTCACGGAGTTCATGCGAGAGCAGCTTCTCTCCAAATCTGTCTGTGCAAAGAGCACCTCTCTCCCTCTGCGCTGTGTGGACATTATTCACTGCAGCTGATAAGGACGGTGCCACATGATGTGTCCAGGACAATCATTTGCCACTGTGGTAACATGAAACATTTCACCCTCGAGAGAACACTGAGCTGCAAAATAAGTTGAGAAAGGAAGAGGAGGAGGGCGGAGATCCCCAAACCAGACCCCTGACACAGAGAGATGACTCAGATGTCTTTGTCCTTTGTTTTATCATAATCAACTAACTAAAGGCAAAATCACAAAATTGTTCAATGATCATGACATTTCAAGTCAAAAGTATTTGTACTGGTATCGGCAATACTAGCGCTGTTTTTATTTGGTATTGGATCGATACAGGGCTGCACGATGGCTCAGTGGTTAGCACCGTCACCTCAAAGCTAGAAGATCCCTGGTTCGCGTCCCGGTTAGGACGCCTGGGATCTCTCTGTGTGGAGTTTTCATGTTCTCCCTGCTGGGTTCTCTCCAGGTTCTCCAGCTTCCTCCCATAGTCCAGAAACATGCTGAGGTTAACTGATGATTCTAAATTGTCCGTAGGTGTGAATGAGAGTGTGCTTGGTTGTTTGTCTCTGTGTGGCCCTGTGATGGACCCTGGACTGTCCAGGGTGTCTCCTGCCTTCACCCTAAGTCGGCTGGGATAGACTCGAGCCCCCCACGACCCTACAGAGGATTAAGCGACAGATAATGGATGGATGGATGGATGGTCTATCAATTGGAAATTTGACTAAAATAAAATGTGCAAAATCAAATTTACTGCAGAGGAAATGTACAGAGGACAACAAACTGCTTCATGTATGAAACATGAGAACGCCATTTGCATTTAGAGCTAGTTATAGTGTTTAATCTGTAACAATAAATCATTTCATAATCTGATCACATGTGTTGAATTAATGTTTTAATCTAAAAAGAAATTACATTCATCCGGGCAGCATCGGCAGCTGTCAGATACATGTAGTGGAATATTTACTGCTGAGGAACATATAAAATGAAACAGTCAAGTGAAGAACAAGCAGCTCACAGTGAAGCTTGAGCTGATAAGTTACTGTGTTTAAAAGAGATTTAACAATAGCTTCAGTTCAGGTTTGCTGAGTCACATTCAGACAAACCTCTGATAAATAAACACACCTGAGTAATGTAGAACATGTAGGGTGAGTCCTGGTAGAATGGGACACATTTACAGAATCAACTTAATGTAATTCTCTAAACCCCCCAAACAATATACAATAAGAAAAAATAAAGAAAATCCAACACAGAATTAAGGATTCCATCTCAAACACAAAGTCCTGAGACTGCTTTTCTACAGATGGCAAAACGGGACACTATCAGTGGTTCTCAACTGGTGGGTCGGGACCCAAAAGTGGGTCGCAAAGCCATTTTTAGAGGGTCCCAGAAGCATGCCCCCTCTCAAAAAAAGTAGTGGTAGAAAGTCTTTTATTTTAAAGGATGTGTTTCTTCTGACACAGTTTGCTTTCAATAGCAGGATATTTAGTGGTGGTGACACCAGTAGTTGTCCACTATTAACCTCTAGATGAGGCTCTGCCAGCTTATTGGAAACATTTATGCTAAAACGTGCCAAAAATAAACCAACATGTGCTCAGAATCTGTCAGAATGGGACAGAATATGACCAGAACTTGGTAAAAGTGTCCAAATATACCAACATGAGCAAAAAATAAGCCAAGCTGTATCAAAATGCGTTGAGACTACACCCAGATAAACCTTAATTTGTTAACAGGAACAGCAAACTTCAAAAATTTGGGTCGTGACCGTTATTAATAGAGACATAGTGGGTCCTGAGGCTGGACCAGTTGAGAACCACTGCTCTAGAGAATACAGTTATTTTGTGAAATGTGAGCATACCCAGTTATTTCTCTGCCATAATTACACCTTTACTAGAGCCAAAAACTGTGAAAACTGTGAAATTGTCCGACTGTCTAATGGGAAAATGAATCAAATCTAAACTTACATTTAGCGATTTCTCCTCTAAAATCACTTCATTTGCCAAAAAATAAACCGTTCATTTCATAAAACCCTAAAAAATCTGTGCAAAATAACAAAGAAAACATGAAAGAACAGGAGGCAGAAAAAGCAAAGGAGGAGAAGCTAGTATCCACAGTGGACGTCGTCTTATGAGCCATTAAACCAAAGCCATTAAATCAATTTCCTCTAATCTGGACAGGGCCATCCCAGGGCAGGAAATGCCAGCCAGTGAGCTTCTCGAGGGAACACCAGCCATTGTGCCTGCAAACAGAGCACAAACTGGAGATCTGATTTAATAAAATGCCTTTCTTTTTTCCCTCCTGTGGTCTCTGCTGGTGGAGGAAGGTGCCTGATCTCATCTTTCATCCTTTTGTTTCCCTTCGATTCGGCCTCTTTGGCTTCAGCAAATCGCTCACCTCATTACTGGAGATTAATACGCTAACAGCTTTAACACAGCGCTGACGGGTCTGACAGTGATTCCTGCAACATACATTTCGCTAATATTTGCGTTTTAATGGGAATTAAAGAGTGAAGAGTGACGACATGAAGCCCAGCAGCATCATTCATCTCCTAGCAGGGAGAACGTCTCTCACTAGAAAACACCGAGCTGACATTATATTCAATAAACACGAGGAGAGCAGGTTTTTAAAACACGCCACGAGGGAGACGGACGTCGTGTTTGATGAAGCACCAGCCGGAGACAACGGGAGAGTCTTCGCTCCTCCACTTTTTGCTTTAAGAATCGGAGGAACCGGCGGCGATTCAGGAGGATGTTTGATTCTGAGCCAAGAAGGGGGGAAAAGAAGCAGCGTAACCCGGAGCTGCATGATGCATCGTGTTTATGAAGAAGAAGAAGAAGAGCAAAGTGACTTGTTTTGCTGACTGATACAAAAAGAAAAGGTTCTCATTTTCTATGACGAATCTAGAAGAGAAGTCAGTCTGATACAACATCAGTTACTCTGTTAGGGTTTTTGTTTTGTTGACATACAGACTCTACATGTGCACAGCAAAACTCAAGCGCAACATCAATTGTAGGACTGCACTTTAAGCAAATATGAATCAAGCTTTATGTTGCACGGTGGCTCAGTGGTTAGCACCGTCGCCTCACAGCAAAAGATCCCCGGTTAAGTCGCCTGGGATCTTTCTGTGTGGAGTTAAAAGATATCATGCCTTTCAAACCTACTGGCTGATTTTGCGGCTTAGATGGTTAAATCTATATTTTTTTTTAATATTTTATTTTCACTTTTCAATTTACAACAATTAACAAACAAAACAGAATAAAACACATAACAGAACAATAAGGCTACCAGAGGATTCTAATTAAAAGTTCCTCACATGAAAAATGATACAATATTAATAACTCAAGTCTAAAACAAAAATGAAAAAGAAAAGATCTTATGCTTGTTCAGATGTCCATGGATGTCAGGGTCCCTATGGACGAGGGGTTTTGTTACACTGAGCCAGAAATTCTCAAAAATAGTCTGCTCCGTGTGTTAGGTTTATCCAGACGTAGTCTTTCCATCTGAATAATAGACAACATCTCTCTGAGCCAGTGTGTAAAGCAGGGTGAGTTGGTAGACATCCAAGTCAGAAGTATAAGTTTTTTAGCAACAACCATCGCTAGATGTAGGGCAGTCTGTGTGTCATCTGACAACTCAAAAGTCCTTGTAGAGCAGCCAAAGATAGCCAAGTCATGGTTCGGTTGAATATCCTTGGAATATACTTTTGAGAGCCATTCAAAGATTGCTGTCCAATAATCCTGAGATGGTTAAATATTGAAGTGCAATAAAAATATTTTGCCTCTAAACTCAATAAATAATCGTATTGAATAGGCTAATCGTGATCTGAATATTGATAATTATCATTTTGGCAGTGATCGCCCAGACTTAGTCAGTCGTATGTTTTATATTTCTGCTACAGAGAGGATGAAACTGAACAAAAACAGTCTGTCTGCAGTTTCTTGCTAATTTTGCCACCAAACAGAACAACTATTTGTCTGACCATTTCAATCAGCAGCAAAAAACCCAACATGACGACTGCAAAGCAACATCTGTCTGTCATCCAAAGCATTAAACTGTCTCTGATGTTCCACCATGAGACAGGTTTCAAACTGCTTTACTTTTTATTCTCAATGCAAATGCTCCCTACTCATTCTCATTTTCATATAGCAATAATAAAACACTGCATCTACTCCAGTATGGTGCAGCCCTATACACATGCATCTCCTAGTATGGCAGCCATCTTTAATATTAACTTTATTATTAAGCAGTCTGGTGTTCCTTTCAGAGCTGCTGCACGTTGACGTACGCGTCTCCCAGAGGTAGGAGGTCGCGTTTGTTGAACATCTCTACACAAACCTCCCTCCCCAGATCCCGTGTCGTCCCTGTATCCTCCTGAGAACATCCCTCACGCTGTTGTTTTGTGATTCCCCTTTGTGAGCGACTTCAGCCAGCCTCTTTGTGCAGCACCTGCAGTAATAGTGTGACGCTATTTGGGCGGCTTGATAATGGCTCGCGTCATTCAATCTTCTCTGGAGGAGGACTGAGCATGTGGGCTTTGCATGTGTGTCTGCAGGGGATGTGCCTTTATCCTGCGCCGCTCCATTAGGCCACAATGGAGGAGTGTGGAGAGAACTTCACCGGAGAGACGTTTGTTCTGTGAAAGGTGAGACTAGATTTGACACCACCCGCCTGCTCGGATACCTTTCTGTCCTTTTACTTTCCTTCTTCTGTTGCATTTCTCTGCAAACTTGTGCAAATACAAATGTTTCTTTTTGGAAAATTTGGGACGTTTTTTTAATTTATTTTGCTTTTAAATTTGTGTAATGCGATATTTAAAATGTGCATCAAAAAACAACTACAATTGTATAGAAACCTATGAGAAAATGAGCAAACTTCACTTGATGTGTACCTCAGCAAACATTTTTGCAGAGTTTCTGATGTCAGCTGCTCAGTTTAACACATTGTGCTGAGGTGAGGATAAGTTTCTATCCTTTTATTTATCTTCTTCTTTAAGTTGTGCATTTTGCATTTCTCTGCAAAATTGTGCAAAAGTGCATCATGAAATTGAATCTGCAGATCCAAAACGAACTACAGAGGTTCAGAAGTTGTGGAATTCACCAGGAAGTTAGCATAGATATGTTTCTGTTGCAAAATGTTGGAAGTTTTTTCAAATTTAGCTTTTAAATTTGTCTAATGCGATACTTGAAAATGTGCATAAAAACTAAAAAAAACACAAGATTGTTTAAAAATCTAGGAGAAAATGAGCAAACTTCATTTGACTTGTTACCTCAGGAACCACCGGCCCGCTCGGATAAGTTTCTATCCTTTTACTTTCCTTCTTCTTTAAGTTATGCATTTTGCATTTATCTGCAAACTTGTACAAAAGTACATCATGAAATTGAATCTGCAAATCCAAAACGAACTGCTAGAGGTTGCATTCGGGCTCTAAAGGAATCCGGAAATTGTGGAATTTGCAAGGAATTGTCTCAGTGAGCATATAAATGTTTCTTTTTGCAAAATTCTGAAATTCTTTGAATTTTGCTGTGAAATTTGTCTAATGCGATACTTAAAATGCGCATAAAAACAAAAACAAAAATACAAGTCTGGATTGAAATCTAGGAGAAAATGAGCAAACTTCTCACTTGTTACCTCAGTAATGACTCACCCACTCGGATAAGTTTCTATCCTTTTATTTTCCTTCTTCTTTAAGTTATGCATTTTGCATTTCTCTGCAAACTTGTGCAAAAGTGCACCATGCAATTGAATCTGCAAATCCAGAACGAACTGCAGAGGTTGCACTCGGGCTTCAAATTGTGTTTAATCGGATACATTTTTATGTTTTCTGGATGTAAAAACAACAAAAGCTTCTTTAGCTTCATCAAAACTAATCTGAAAATCTCCTGTGAAGTGCATGAACTCAAAGAAGTCAAAGCTAAAGTGAGCACAGATATGTTTCTTTTGGAAAGTTTTTTCCAATTTTGCTCTTAAATTTCTGTAATGCGAGACTTATAATGTGCATAAAAATGAAAAAAACGAACTAGATTGTTCAGAAATCTGTGGGAAAATGAGCAAACTTCTCACTTGACTTTTACTTTCCTTCTCCTTTAACTTGTTCCATTTCTCTACAAACTGCTGCATCATGTCATTGTATCTGCAAATCCAAAACCAACTGCAGAGGTTGCACTCGGGCTTCAAGGGAATCCGGAAGCTGTGGAATTTGCAAGGAACTGTTTAAGCAAGTATAGAAATGTTTCTTTTTGCAAAATTTGGAAAGTTTTCTTTGAATTTTGCTGTGAAATTTGTCTAATGCGATACTTAAAATGTGCATAAAAACAACAAAAAAATACAAGATTGTTTAGAAAATGAGCAAACTTCTCACTTGACTTTTACTTTCCTTCTCCTTTAACTTGTTGCATTTCTCTACAAACTGCTGCATCATGTAACTGAATCTGTAAGTCCAAACTGAACTGCAGAGGTTGCACTCGCGCTCCAGAGCTGCTCTTTTTTTTCCCCTTCTTCTCGCCTCCATCTGGAATCCTTTCAGTTCCCTTGTTGCCACAACAACACGTGTTCCAGACCACAACTTCCGGGCGGCCCTGCGAGCCGATTGGCCGAGAGCGGTACATACCCCCGACACGCCTACTCTGAAATGCTTACTGAGGCTTCTGGCTCCGGCTCTTGGCCTTTTCTGCCTCGGCAATTGGAGGTTTTTGCATCTCTTGAGCGTGCAACTCACCCACCTACCCGCCGCCCGGCTGCACACACGTTGCAAACACCCCTCTGCAGACGTTAAGGATAGAAAGAAGAAAAGAGAAAGAAGGGTGCAGTAGTGCTGGAGTCAGCACATTAGCCAACGTCAGAGCGGAGGACAGCTGCCAGCAGCGACCGGCTGTGTCAAAACACATCGCTCACACCTACACGCTGTGGTGTTTTTATTCCAGCCGCTGTTTCATTGATAGACTCTCAGCGGGACGCTTTGCCCAAACGAGGTGCTAAATGCAGAAGCGCTGCGAGAGATTGGGACTCTCTCCGAGATCCGAGCGAAGGGAATTCAGCTCCTTAAGGGCGGGAGTCGTTTTTCGAAGCGGTGTTTTTTCGGTGGCTTTTCCGAGAGCTCGCCCTTTTCCACCGCACACTTATCCCACAGCGAGAAATCATGTCGGACCACCTGTAAGAGCTTTTCCATCTCCGCACCGCTTAGCCGCCGATGCTCGCATTGATTGACAGTCGAAAAAGCCTTGTGGACGGACAACAGGAGGAGACAGTAAAAAGAAATGTTTCCTTATGATCCGCTAAAATTAGAAGCCAGCGGTTTGGCGACGCCGTCCAGCTCCGCTCTGCTTAGCCGGCCGAAATTAAATCAAGGAAAAGAAGTTTTATAAGATGAGAAAAAGCAGCGTATGGCTCGTATAGGAGGGGAAATTCCAGCTCGGTCCTTCGACCCTAAAGCAGCAAAACAGCATAAAACTTACAGTCAAGAGAAGTTAATGAACCGTGCATGAAATAAGTGAACCCGTCCAAAGAATATCAGTCGTAAAAGATTATGAAAACCTATTAAATATAGTTCTTGGCTGCTGCTTTAGTGTCCGGTGGAAGGGAATGCAAAGAGGAGAAAAGCTGCTAATGGCTCAGCTTGTTTGTTTCCTTTATGCCGTTCAGAGTCACTCGATGCAGGTTAGAGTTTAAGGCTATAATGCACCCAAGTCCTGCCTGCCGCCTTTCTTCCCACCAGGAACCTCCCCCTGAGGTGGAAACGCATCTCGGAGCAGAAAGCAAGCAGCTCTGTGGCGGAGGCCGCTCATCGATTATGGTGATTAAGAGAGAGGAAATGTGCAGAGCTGCAGAGGGGAAATGAAGGAGAAGAGAGAAACGATGTGATGGGAAAACATAAAAAGGTAAATGAAGGCAGAGAAGGTGGGAAATTAAGTAGGAGGAGAAAGGGAGTTGAAAGCAGCAATGGAGGATGGATGGAAAAGAAAATGTGTTTTATTGCACATTTTTGAAATGATTTGAACCCAAAAAACTACAAACAGAAGAAAGAATCAACCTTCTTTTTTACTTTTCTGTTCAGATAATTAAATTTTATGGACTTTTTAAGGTCATAAAAAGGTGAAATATTTCAATATTTCACAAGAAAAGAAAAGCTAACTCACAAAAAGCAATAATTATTTATTGTGTTGGTGTTTTTTCTTCCCTATAACTGTGTTTCTGTGTAACTGTCAAGCAAATTTGAAGCTAATAAACAAGGAAATGATGCTCGTCTCCATTAACTGCTTTGGAGTGAATAAACTAGGCTGCATAGTGGCGCTATAATCGACGTTAGCTGTAATAAACAGAGTGGAAGAAGCCGGAAACAAAACCATCTGTTTGCCAACGACTACAAAACCTAAAATAAGGAGAAGAAGCATACAAAACTTTGGCCATCTACGAGGAGCTGTCTTTAATCTGATATGGTTTCATGCTTTCTGGATGTAAAAACAACTAAAGAAGCGGAAAAAAGTTGATCAGCCATGTGAGTTAAATGCTAATTTCATCAGAACTTATTTGAAAATCTACCGTGAAGCACATTAAATCAAAACAATTAAACCTTAAGTGAGCATAGAAATGTTTCTTCTACCAAATTGCGGACATTTTTGTTCTTCTAATTTTGCCTTTTGTGACACTTAAAATGTGCAAGATTGTATAGAAATCTATAAGAACATGAGTCAACTTTGCTTGATTTGTTGCCTCGGTGAACATTTTTGCAATTAGTTTAAGGCAGGGGTGTCCAATCCTGGTCCTCGAGGGCCCCTATCCTGCATGTTTTAGATGTTTCCCTCTTCCAACACCTGATTCAAATGATCAGGATCGTTATCAGGCTTTTGCAGAGCTTGATGATGAGATGATCATTTGAATCAGGTGTTGGAAGAGGGAAACATCTAAATCCAGAGACATATATATGTAGACGTCGCATTGACTGTGGAGGGACGTGCCTAAAGCGCCGCCATCTTGGTACAGGGCTAGCAGAGGAGGGAGTGGATGGACATCTATGGAGGTAAGAGGTACTCCACCATCTGATGGAGGTAAGAGGTACTCCACAGTCTGATGGAGGTAAGAGGTACTTCACAATCTGAGAGTAGAATTATTCACTAAGTTTTCGACCGATTTCCAAACAGTCCGATTAGTTAAAAGCGTCCCCCACGTAGCTCTGACAGGATGCTGGGATGTCCTTTTGTTCTATTGATGTCTGCCTGTCTGTCCTCCATGTCTGACGTTTGGAACAAACAACCCTCGTGAATATACGTTGACAACTGATGGATTTATGATCACTTTTATAGAGCAGACATGTCATTCCTCTATAGACGTAATGCACTGGAGGAGGAGTGGCACTGTACCAAGATGGCCGCCGCGTAGGAGGAGTGGCACTGTACCAAGATGGCCGCCGCGTAGGAGGAGTGGCACTGTACCAAGATCGGCAGCAGCAGTCAATGAGGTGTCTACTTATGTCTATACTCGAGAGCCCTTGTCCTGTTTCCCTCTTCACCTGATTCAAATGATCAGCTCATCATGAAGCTCTGCAGAAGCCTGATAACGATCCTGATCATTTGAATCAGGTGTGTTGGAAGAGGGAAGCATCTAAAACATGCAGGATAGTGGCCCTCGAGGACCAGGGTTGGCTACCCCTGATGTAGAGACTAGAGGAGGTGGTCACTAAGACTACAGGCTGTTGTCAAGCAGAGAGCATTGTGGTGGTTTAGCTAGCAACG
>OMNN01102985.1:0-11100 GCA_900302755.1 Chromis chromis
TGCAGACCAAAGAAGCCCAGTTAATGATGTCTGAGATGGAGCTCTCCAAAGTGGACAACAAGACCAAACTGGAGGCTACGCTGCAGGAGGAAGCAGCCATACGCCAGGACAACAAGGACCGGGAGATGGAGAGGTTGGCCGACGCCGCAGAGAAAGCTGCCAGGGTAAAAACTCGCTCTTGTGACCTTTTTTTTTTTAACTGTTTAAGTCTAAATTTGATTTGAAACTTGAAAACTGGTGCCAAAAAAGGACCAGGAGCTCAGTTTGAGAACTGACTTTTGGGAATTTGATGCGAATATCATCATAAAACAAAATAAAACTGTACGAAATATTTAATTCTTGCTTTAGATTGGGAAATATCTGATGAAAGAACCTGACTGAACATCTACAGCCAACTTTTGCACACTTTTCGATACTTATCCTATGAATACAGTTTGGTCAGTATTCAGATTTCTACACCACAAAGTTTTTATGGATGGAGAAATTCAAGGATTCCACAAATCGAGCTATTAGTTCTACACAAATGACTGCATTCATGATTAATCTGTCAGTTTGCAAGAAACTTTTCTAGCTGGATTTATTACAGCAAAAAACAACAGCTTTATTCAAATAAAACTTCATTATCTGTAAAGTTTCATAGCGCTGCACAGAGCAGGCATTAAGATACAGACAATTCACCAAATATACAAAAGAATAAAATACAATAACCACATTGCAAAAGATTTTTAAAAAACTAAGCAAACAGACATAGTAAGATATATAAAGAACAAGACGTAAACTAACCACAGTAATTATGAGACAAACGTATGATAAAAGAAGGTTTGCAGTAATGTTTAAAAAGAAGATACTGACAGTCTGAAGGGAACGAACAGAAAAGGTCCGATCACCTCTAGTGGCAAGGTGAGATTCAGAAACATCTGGAAGTTTCCTGCCAGAGGATCTCAAACAGCAATCAGCCTCATGAGGAGTTAAAAGATCACGAATGTAAGATTGGCATTCTTTTACTGGAGCAAGCAATAAGGGAAATTTGAGTTGTGCATTGACAGATGTGTAGCTGGGGGCTGCAGGAGTGATCAGGTCAGAAATCTTCATGGTTCCACTCCTCTTACATGCCCTGGTTTCTGTGTTAGTTGAAATGTGGTTGTGGTCCTCTGCAGGAGGGCGAGTTGGAGCTGGAAGCCGGGAGGGCGAAGGCAGAGCCGGCGCTGTCTAAAGCCGACATGGCGGCTCATTCAGAGATTCTGAGGGATACGGCGCCCATCATCGAGGGGATCAAGGTAAAGTTAGCAAACATACAAACACCAGATGCATTTTACACAATAATTAGCTGCAGTTTGAATGTTAAAATCAATCAAACTTTGAAGAAACAGTCTTAAAACGAAGGCTGCGTTCCAAGTCTTGTACTTTAAGTTTGTACTGCAGCTGCCCTCACAAGAAACATACTGTTTTATACAGTTTGCATACAATTAGGACACACTACTTTGTCATATTAATGCACATTAAACTTTAATCTTTGCAGTCTGTAATGCAAAATTAACTTTTATACGTTTGTGTGCTCTCTGTGGGTAAACTTGTTTATACTTGTGCGAGCTACTAAATGCACACAATTAATCAGATTTAGTTGGACATCCTGGTATTTTTGGCATACTGCATTTAAATACTATGTTCTGGGACATACTACATCTTTTTTTCGCATACTATAAAGCAGTGGTTCTCAACTGGTGGGTCGGGACCCAAAAGTGGGTCGCGAAGCCATTTTAAGAGGATCGCAGAAGCATGACCCCCCCAAAAAAAGTAGTGGTATAAAGTCTTTTATTTTAAAGGATGTGTTTCTTATGACACAGTTTGCTTTCAGTAGCAGGATATTTAGTGGTGGTGACACCAGTAGTTGCCCACTATTAACCTCTAGATGTGGCTCTGCCAGCTTAGTGGAGAAATTTATGCTAAAACGTGCCAAAAATAGACCAAGAATCTGTCAAAATGGGACAAAATGTACCCAAAACTTGGCAAAAGTGTCCAAAAACACCAAAATGAACAAAAAATAAGCCAAAATGTTCCCAAGCTGTATCAAAATGTGTTGATACTACATCCACATAAACCTTAATTTGTTAACAGGAACAGCAAACTTCAAAAATTTGGGTCACGGCCGTTATTAATAGATACATAGTGGGTCCTGAGTCTGGACCAGTTGAGAACCACTGATATAAAGTATGGTAGAAAAGAACAAGAACACAGCCTATGATTTATACAACAAACTCACCCTTCTAGACCTTTAGCATCAGAAATATGTGCTTTATTTAATGCTCTTAATTCAGTTTTAAGTACTTTTACATCACATTGCATGCAATATGTAATCAGAAATGTTAGGTTTTCTAATTAACTCTTAATTTGACCTATAAATCCAGTCTTGCATATTATTAAAGATATGATTTTATTCATTAGGACCAGATTTGTTGCTAACTTTTCATGTTACAGATCGTTTTTCCAACTCTACAAAACCTCAACCAGCACACAACATTAATACTTAATGCTCTGTTTATTCTTACAACTGATTATTTTGCAGACTGTGCATATTATTTTGTCTCTCACTTGTTGCCGCCTCTTTCATTCCATTCTGCACCACACAGTTTGAACAGTGGCAGAGGTTTCTGCGCTACCAGGTTAGGTTTAACAAAGTCCTCCTCCCACACGACCCCTGATTCATACCGGTTTATCCCTGCACGTCTAGAACCTGGTGTTTCTGCGAACACGCCCGGATGTGGGTCAAACAGTACTTGCATGTGATTCTGGCATTTCTTTTAAACGTTTTAAGAGTGAGAACATAATCGGAAATAGAGGAAATAACCCTCTAATGTGAATTTAGCAAGCAAATATGTACATTTGGAAGTGAGAGTAGAAGAAACTGAAAAGCAGATGAAGTAAAGTGCAGCAGAAGTATATTATAAAGCCTTAAATCAGGTTATATTCTATTTATTTTTGACCATTTACACTAAAAATAGAGTAAATTATGGACGTAATTGTCAGAAATAACAAATTCCCACTCATGAGTTCTGATTTCATTAAAGAAATGCTAAATATGATTTGCAAATCCTGTTTGTCCCACGTCTACATGGACTTTTCCCTCTTTTCCTTGTCGACCCTGCAGGCAGCGTAATGTTTCCCTCCCTGACTAACCACCTTTGCAGCTCCACAGAGTTCCTTCCACCATGTTGTAATGTGTTGTCGGGTTATGGGGAGAATCCCACTGTCCTCTTAATCCTCCCTTGTTTACCAGTTTGGTGTCTTTGGGTTGGTTTCTTATGTGGGTTTATATTAAATGCACATGTGGTGCTCAGTAAGGGACCTACTTCTTATAATAACTGGATTGTATAGTGGTATATATGCATTTTGCAGAGGAAACATGGTCTTAAACTGCTTCATTTATTATTAATTATACTGTTTGTTTGAAAAAGAACACTGTAAATATTGTTTGCATCCAGATAAAGGATATTATTATGGATATTTTGGGGCAGATTCCTTCATTGTGGACTTTACGTTCCAGGGCGAGGAGATCACCAAAGAGGAGATCGACATGCTGAGCGACGCCTGCTCCAAGCTGAAGGAGCAGAAGAAGCTGTTGACTCTGGAGAAGGAAGAGCTGGAAGAGCTGAAGGATGACGTCCAGGAATACAACGAGGTGCCTCATTTCAAGAAATTCAAGCTGTATTTGCAAACAGATCAGACGTTTTTATGTGATGTTGGCTCAAAATCTGAAATTAATGTGTGCATTTGGGGGTTTTCTTGTCTCCGATTGGGTCTTTTGGGTGTAATTAAACCGCAAACTGCAAATGTTTAAGCAACTTTGCAACCAAGATCTGGACTTCATCGGTTTAATGCAAAGAATTATGTGTGTATTTTTAAGCTTTGGCCTTGCGTATATGCAGCTTTTTCTTATTTAGTGGGGCAGTGGTGGTCTAGTGGTTTGTGAAGCGAACTTGTAACCGGTGGGTCGCCGGTTCGAGCCCCTGGACTGGCAAGAGGTTGAGGTGGGAAAGTGAGAGCGACCGCTTGTCCCAGTCACCACCACTGTGGGCCCTTGAGCAAGGCCCTTAACCCCTGACTGCTTTCCGGGTGCTGCACCGCGGCAGCCCACTGCTCCTAGTATGTATAGTTAAGGTTAACTTTGAATAGGATGGGTCAAATGCAGAGAAGGAGTTTCCCCAAGGGGATCGATAAAGGTTATATTATTATTATTATTTAGGGTTTTTGGGGGCTCCAATAGGGCCTTTGGAGGTTTAACATGATTGGTTTAGTAAAGAAATCAGTCTGTGTCGCCTTATTTGACAGGAATCTGTGCATTTTCTTGGTATTTTTGACCATTTGATAAACAAAAATGTGCAGTTTGCGGTTAAATTAATCAAGCATAACTACATCTTTAAGTAATTTTACAACCAGAATCTGAACTTAATCGGTTTAGTGTGAGGATTTTCAACTTTGGCTTTGTGTAAATGCAGATTTTGCTTATTTAGCGTTTTTTTTTTCACTCAGATTGGGCCTTTGGGGGTTAAGCATGATTGGTTTAGTAAAGAAATAAGTCTGTGTTGCCTTACTTGATAGAAATCTGACCATTTTCTTGGTATTTTTGACCATTTAATAAACAAAAATGTAATTATGCTTGAGTAAATTAAACCCCATTGAACAAAACTCATCAAAATATTGACTTGCCAGTTTTAAAACACCATTGAGGGGGGGCAAAAATTCCTCTTTGCAGGAAAAACTTGCCCTTTTTGCACGAGTAAAAGTGCATTTTTTTCATCGTGTGTTTGTGTTTTCCAGGACCTGGAGGAGATAAAGAAGGAGCTTTCTAAGACGGGTCAGGAGAAGGCCCTGGAGGAGTCGAAGGCCAGCCAACGTCTTTCTAAGAGGGTCAACCGGATGATCGGTCGCATTGACAAGATCATCCTGGAGCTGGAGAAGGACAAGGTCATCCTGGACGGACAGGTGGACAGTGGAGTCACCCCGCCTGTTGGGTAAGAGCTGAGTGATGTGACATTCTACCACAGCATACTCTGTCTGCTTCATTCTTCCTACTG
Organism: Chromis chromis; assembly: GCA_900302755.1. Classification (NCBI taxonomy): domain Eukaryota; kingdom Metazoa; phylum Chordata; class Actinopteri; family Pomacentridae; genus Chromis; species Chromis chromis. The sequence continues at coordinate 5,073 of OMNN01102985.1, forward strand.
CTGAAAATTTTATTAGAAAGACTAAAGGAAGTGACCTAAAAGTCCTGACTGAGTTGAGCAGGTCTGTTAGCAGCAGCTGAAAAGCAAACCAGGAGTAGAATAGTTTTGTTTAACCCTCTGAACCCCCAAAGCAACATGTACAACATTTTTCCTAGTGCCGACCGGTTTTACCAACGCTGGGATAAATGGTGCATCCACATACTATAGACCTTTTTGAATAGTTTCTGTAGTTGTTTTCTATCTGCTCTGTGTAAACACTGTCTGCAGTTCAGCCAAAACATTCAAAAAATTTTTGTGACATGACTGTTGGTCGCAGCCGTGTCTCTAATGGTTTTATTGTTGTGGCGAGAAGCGCAGAATTTTTAGGTTTTTACAGAATCTGGTGTTACGACCCAGCGTCTAGGGGTAGCTAGGTGCAGCAAAGAATCCAGATGCTATCGGTTGGTAAAGCATTTATTGCTCAGTGACAAAAGTAACACAAAAAACAGTGGTATAGAAAGAAAACAGCTTGAGGGTGTTGCTAAAATTAAAGAACCAAATAAAATCAAACGAAGGCTAACAGAGTTATGAAAAACTTCCTAAGACAAAACACAGAAAACATCTAAACTCCCGAGGCAAACTTAAACACAATAGCAACACCAAACACAAATAACAAACGAGTGCACAGAACTAAGTAAAACAAAACAGGTGCCTCAAAACACACATTACAAAAGGACACAAGACACAAATTGCCACCGCTGGTTGACTACGAAACACAGAAGACACTAGTATCTTTTCACCGAACTTATGCAGCTGCTAACAGAGGTTAGCGTCTTCACTAAGACCCGAATACCTCTCACCGAATTAGCAGTTGCCAACCGAAGCTACAAAACACACACACAGAAACCCAGAGGCATGAGGCAGCGAGCTGTTCACACTAAGTCCCAGCCGCCTCGACTGAGAGTTTGATGGAGGATTTTATCTTCCAGCCGCTGCTAGGCCCACACATCTCAACCCACAATGGCTTCAAAAGTCCACCACAAAAGCGAGACGGTTCACTATCACCAGTGGCCGTAACATCTGGTTAGAGCAAATGGTTTATTTTTGGATAATTTGGGGATTTTGGATGAAATATGTTGAGTTTAGATTTGGTTATGGTTTCCTACAGATGCGTTGTTCAAAGACAGTCGGAACAAACACTAAAAATCTGATCATTCTTACTGTTTTTAAGGTTTCTGACGCTCATAAATGGTGTAATTTTGCCTTTATAACCCAACAGTGGGTTTGGGGGTTCAGAGGGTTAATATTTTATAAGTTACTGGGAGAACTATTTGCATTAACAACAAGAAGGTAACTCAGAGAGTCAAGCTGATGAAACAAACCCAACCAGCACCAGTCCTATAACGTTAAGATGCTTACTTTGTGTGTTTCTGGTGTCAGGTGTGTCGAGCTTCATCATGGTTTTAATAGTTCAACAATTGGGAAATATGTTTTCTTGTTTTCTTTCTGAGGGGTTGTGTGTGAAGTACAGAGCTGGATGCAGGACAGGATTAGCCTAGCTTAGCACAAAGACTGGAAGCAGGAAAAGTATGCCAGCCAAAAACAACTCTTATCACATCTCTCAAGAAGAAGGCAAATAATCATCTTCCCCTAAATGTTGAACTGTTCCTTTAAGAACTGAACTTTGGTGACTCTTGTGGCTTTGCACCATTTCACAAGCTTTACTGTTTGTGTTTGCGAAGCTCATGAAGCTTTTAAAAGGCAACGTTTTGATGGAGAGGAGATCTTTTCACAAAATGTCTTGTCAGGAAAATCTAGATTGTTTTAAAAACTCCCATCCAGATGTTTTTCTGGTGAGGAATCTTAGGATCCAGTTGACTCTAATCAAACTACTGTAAACGATAGTTGGCTTGCCAGTCATGTTGACTCTCAGTGATTAAAGAGCCTTTCCTGATTTTACACCTCCTTAATTTTTACTAAGCCCTTTTCAGACATGCACTAGTTTTCTTTGATTTGACGGCAACTAAACAGAAAGAACTAAATTAATCTATTACAAACTAAAATGTCTTTAAAAATAAAACTTAACTGCAAATGAAGTCCAGGTTTTGACCAAACATTAACAGGAACTAGAGTTTAGTTTGTTGCTTCTGGTTGTTTAGGACTGTTACAGCACCTAACAGCAGCGGGATCCTTATGAGTCTCCAAAGCGATAAAGTTGCTGCATTTATGCACAACTGCAGTATTTATTAATTACTATAAATGATCCCTAAAGCATTTCTTACATAGTAGTACTTGTCCCACAAATTTCAGGCCTAATATTGATCCAAAAACCTCACAAAGAGCAAAAAAGACAGTTTGCTTCCAAAAACGCTTGTATCATGCTCAATTTCATGTCTATTACAAACTAAAATGTGCATAAAAATTAAACTTTACCACAAATGTATTCCAGGTTTTGACAAAACATTAACCGGAACTAGAGTTTAGTTCGTTGCTCCCAGTAGTTTAGGACTATTTCCTCTGAGTTTATTAAATATCTGCAGCATCAGACAGTAGCAGGATCCTCATGAGTGTCCCCAGTGCTACAGAGTTGCTGCATTTATGCACAACTGCAGTAATTGTTAATTACTATAAATGATCCCTAAAGCATTTATTATATAGCAGTCCCACATTTCAGACCAAATATGATCCGAAAACCTCACAAAGAGCAACGAAGACACAGTTTGCTTAAAAAAATCACAGAACGCTTGTGTCATGCTCTACAATTTCATGTCTATTACAAACTGAAATGTCCTTAAAAATACAACTTTACTACAAAACATTAACAGGAACTAGAGTTTAGTTCGTTGCTTCCAGTTGTTCAGGACTATTTCCTCTGAGTTTATTAAATAGCTGTATCATCAGACAGTAGCAGGATCCTTAAGAGCATCTTTAGTGCTACAGGATTGCTGCATTTTTTGCACAACTGCAGTACTTTACTGCAAATATAATCCGGGTTTTGACAAAACATTAACCGTGAGTAGAGTTTAGTTTGTTGCTTTCAGTGGTTTAGGACTATTTCCTCTGAGTTTATTGAATACCTGCAGGATCAGACAACAGCAGGATCCATATGAGCGTCTCCAAGTTGCTGCATTTATGCATAACTACTGTAACTATTAAGTACTAATAACTATAAATTTTCCCTGACATGGAGACAGGATAGATTTAAACTTTTTTTTTTTACGTTTTGTTTGTTAGGATATTTTTATTTTACTGTTGGTAAAGTTGGATTATCGTCACACAAATCCAAAATTAGTTACGGTAATTCGCTTTTTGGAGAGTTTGATAAGTTTGCTGTTGGTTTAGATTCAGCCTTTTGTTTATTACTGCATTATTATGTATTACATGTCCTTTGTCTGAATAGCAGAATGCCGTCACTTTAACAGATCAATGAAGCTGCAATGTTACATATCCCATGTCTGAAAAGGGCTTAAGTCTGCGTCTGATAAATCAAAATAAGAATCATCTGACCGTTCTGTCCCAGTCAAATTAGGTATGAACACAATATTGATAGAGTACAGTGGAAGTATACAGATATATGTAAATGTTCAATGTAGCAGCTAAGAATTCTGTGATTTTTCTCAAAATGTTGCCTGCGGCTCTTTTTCTTTAACTTTCCATCTATGTATCATAAATCATCGTAAATTCTCTTCATCTTTTCATCCTCATCTTCATCATCATAATCATTACTTTCATTGTAAAATGGTGGTGGAGATATTTTTTTTTTAAATCAAAAGGTATCCCTTAAAAAAAAATCCTAAAACCAAACAGTTGTTTCCTGTAACTTGCTCAGACCAAACCCTAATCAGTTTGACATTTTACAGATTATTCTTTACTAAATACAGCGATGCCACCAGGTGAGCTGAAATGTGGTCAACCGCCATTTGCTTGCTTGTGAACTGCTAACATCGCATCTTTTGTTTGCCGGATGCTGGAATCGTAGAGGATCAACCATCACTTTCACCTTATTGTTTGTTTTTTTTTAGCTTCCATTTGTGCTCCCCGTCACCAGAGTGCCGCCCATTGGTTGCTGTGCTCCCAGTTTACTAAACAGTTTTTTGTCTTTTAATGAATTCAGATCACCTTATATGGTATTAAAGACCGCTTGATTTGGAAGAGATGGTTGTTCGGACTGTGAAATTTAACAGCTATTCAAGCTACAGTGCATAATAGTTCTATCAAACAATGACTACAGCTTCTTAAATCTGAATAATCTGTTTAAGGTTGTGTTGTGCAACTTCAAATGCAACATATATCAAAAGAATCAACCTAAACCAAGTGTGCTGCATTGCATTACAGCATGAATGAACCCAAATTTAACCTGCTCTGAGTAGAAAATTGACCCCGACAATCTGTTTTGATTGGTGTGACCTGGGAACCTTGAATGCAGCATGTCGGACCTTTCTCCACCGCATTTTACGTCCGGTCCAACCTTGTAACCGTTTCCTGTATGCAGTCTGTTCTACACCTTCAGGGAGAACCTGATCAGCATCGACGAGCTCATCAACGTCATGCGGCAGATCCAGAACATTCCAGAGCACAAGCTGCAGAGCATCGCCGAGGCGCTCGACGACAACAAGGACGGCAAGATCGACATCGACGACGTCATCAAGGTGCGTCGCTTATCGTGTCGCCTCCCGTTGTGTAGTTTTATGTAAATACTCTCTTTTTCTGGGTTCTGCTTTGAAGAGAAGTCAGCTTTTTGTTTTTATGGATGATAAAAGACAAACTAGAAAAATCTGAGCTTTTATTTTGAAAGTGCATCAATAAGCCAATCAGCTGTGAGTCACTGGTTGGTTGCAGTGAGCAGAGCAGAGCAGAGAGACTAAGGATTAGACCCCTGAACAAACGGTCACAGCTCAAAAACTATAAGTCGTATCAAAAAAAAGTATTTCGCCGTGTGAAGCACAATCGCGTTTTGAACAAGCTGACGTATTTTCATGTCTGTACTGTGTTTTATACACGTCTAGTTTAGGGATGCGCAATAATGCCAATTTCAACCGATAACGATAATCGATAATTTTATACTTCTTGCAGCCAATAACCGATAATATCAACCGATATTTCTTTATTTAATTAACTATAATTTTAGTCCAAATCCACTTCCTACTATAATTCTGACCCATACAAATAAATAGAACCATTGAGTAGAGCATAAAGAGGTTGACATTTATTGATACTTCTGCTCAAATACTGACAACCAGCAACTCAATCAAACCCCGATCGTTGTGTTTTATAGTTTTTTAATCGTTTTTAACCCCCCGCTATGAACTGTCAACCCTTGCTAAAAACACGATCTCTAAAACATTCACCCCGCACCCAAAAACAAAGATAACCCAAGAACCCGACCAGAGTTCCTCCTAGACCTCCCCAGCTAGCTAGGTAAGCATGTACAGCCCAGCCGGAGCCATAAAACTAGAGAACCGGCAAAGCGTTAGCCACCGTATTAGCGAACCAGCTACCGGATCCGACGGCCTAAAGCGGGGCCAAGAGGAAAACTAAACCGCTGAAAGTCTACTTGTGAAACTTAGAAGAGTGAGTCCAGCTACGGGTCTTCATCTGTAAACTGTAGCCAGCAATCTGGTCACCACTCCTGTGACTTGTCTGAAGCAGCCGGTTAGAGTGTTCCTATGACGACCCGACCCAACGTCGCAGGGTTATGACATCACACACATGCAACAGTACCGTCGGGGAGGGGAGGGGTTGAGGAGCCTGGCATGAGCACAAACCACAACACAGACCAACGGCAAAACCGAAGATTCAAAGTCTTTATTATTATCGGGTTATTTTATTATTATCAGAATTATCGGTATGACATCATAATTTTGAAAAAAAATTGACCGATGATTACCGGGCGCCGATATTATCGTGCATCCCTAGTCTAAATTCTGTCCTCTGACTTGCAGGTGGTGGAGCTGATCGACAAGGAGGACATCGACATCTCCACCTCGCAGGTGTCCGACATCATGGTGATGCTGCAGAAGGAGGAGAAGCTGATGGAGAAGGAAAAGGC
>OMNN01102987.1:5574-24887 GCA_900302755.1 Chromis chromis
GATGGATTTCAAATAAATGTTTAACAAAACTGAATATCAAAAGGCAACTAAAACAAATAAGATTTTACAGATGTGCATGTGAGCAAAATAGTAGCATCTAGAGATGAAGGCAAAAAGGTACAGTACAGATTCGCTTTTTTTCATGCGTCAGCAAAAAAAAAGTTAAATAAAGTCCAAGGGTGAAAACTTAATTAAGTGATTTGTAATATTACCTTAAAAGACATATTAAAAATAATATTGCATTAGGCAAATATGTATGTATTATGCAAAGTCATATATAGTTGTTTTATTTCTTACTTAGTGAAAAGTCAGCCTTTTGGGACATTTACTCTGAAACATCCATGAGTCAATGACAGCTGGACATTCTGACTGTATATAGATGTACTTCTGTTTAACACCTGCCACAGTATTGAAGGCACTGGAACTACAGCATGGTGAAATGGTCATGATGGTAGATTGTGAGAGTTAGTATGGATTAGCTGTCAGTTGGCTACAGACAGGCTGGGACTGACTGATCGGTTGAGGCCTCAGGTACGAGTTGGGCTGAGAGTTAAATACTGTCTGGGGTTGCAGGTTATAGTCTTTTCCTGTGTCTTTTGTCTGTATCATTCTCCCTCTACCTCCAAACCACCACCCTGCTGTGTGCACACAGATGGACGAACACACTCTCTAAGTAAATGTGCACACATGAGAAGATATGCAAACCTGAGTGCAAACACACACTCACACAGCGACACTGACACACACACAGATGCTTCAGCAGGGAATGATGACATGATGGATTGCTTGTGTCAGTGTCAGAACAGTCAGAATCAGCCTGGTGCTGATAAGCTGCACTAGACCAGACCTACCTTACCCACTACCAGTCCCGCCTAATAGCTCTCCTCCATTTTGCCCAACCTGTGCTGTGAGAGGAGTGTGTGTTTGTGCAAAGTGTGCAAACATTAGGACTGACTTTATATTTAAACGCTGTTGGAACTGTCTGAAAGTGAGTGTGGAGAGCATAGCATTATACGTGACTTCTTGTGCGTGTTGCTGCATGTAAAATGAAACACACATGTACGTATGCAGGTGTGTGCCCGTATCACTTATTGAAAAAAGTGGTTTGACCCGACAGCAGGCTGAATTGAGTACCTGCAGCAGCTTGCCACCTGTCGTTTGTTATCCATCACATGAAGTGACACCCCGGCTTCAGTTATTGATGGTACGTATGCTAATTCCACTTCTATCACTTCAGCGATGGGAAGTTGATACTGTGAATGAGAAAATGTGGATGGCGTCAAATCTACTCAATTACTTTTATGAATAGTTTCTTCCAACTATCCTGAAATGACCATCGATCTTTCCTGATGGGCTCGACAAAGTATTCATATCTCATCCGTTGCTTTATAGAGGCTACATTTTGAAATCATTATGTTGGTGTAAAGCGGTGCATAAGCAATGCCAGTTTTTGCATATGGAGTTCTATCAAATTTCAAGATTATGCTTCTGTACAAAGTTCTCAGTAAGTCAGTTTTGTCACATGGGTTCAGATGGGGACACCTCTGTAAACAAAGTAAGTGAGCTTGTTTGGTATTGTGTTCTCATTTGCCCAATTAGACCAGCAACACTGTGCTCTCCCTAGGTGCTAACTTGCTAAATGGGAAATTACACCATAAAGATAAGGGAGTGTCGGAGGATGTTTAGGGTCTCAGAGTAGTGCTTTCAGCACGACTGCGCAACACAGCCTGAGTAGAATTAATGAACCCTCGGCGGCGGGTTCCTGATGCATTTTTAAACAGTGTCTTTTCATTCCTGCAATGACATTTTGATTGCATTTGTTTCAGCAATAACTGTATGAGAGAGAGCGAGGATGACAGACACAGCGAGAGAGTGAGAGAGAGATCACATCCCCTAAAAATAAATACATCACTGTTCCGCCAAAGTGACTCTGACATGAGTTGTACAGACAGATATCACGTTTAATATGAGGACAGAAATAATGGGTTTTGCAGCAAACTGTAATTTGATAGCAACTGGTTATTAATACTGTGAGCGAGTGTCATGAATTCTAAGAGCTGATGCACATATGGCCCCTTACTGACACAAAATCAGTTACTTCATTAATTCACAGGAAGTCTAATGCAAAAATATGATGTGAAGATTAAACAGGTTTTGCGTATGCATGTGTGTTTGAGAGCAAACGGATCTGTCACAACTCTTTTCACATCCCCAGAGATGTAGTGATAATATAGGGGTAGATTTGGAGAGCATTTGATGAGCAGAGCAAGCGAGCGGTTTAATGACTTATACAATTAGTAACCACAGCAAAAGTACATTTACAGAATAATACTGCACCGCTGTGAAAGGGTTAGCCTGATATTTTAATAGATAAGTGCCCTGATAGAGCGATAGTGGGAGAGGAACAGGAAAAAAGCTAAGGTCACTGATATTGCAAGGCACCATAGGATAATAAGCACCACAATCTATGGTTACACATTGTTTTTAAATTCTTTTAATTGCATCTTCCTGGCTCTCATCAGGGGTGGCGACCCGAGAAGTGGAGTACGAGGTCATTCTCTAGCAGCAGCCTTTGAAGCCCAGCACCTAGCTCTCTCTGCCTCTCCCCACCACTTTGTGTGGCCTTGAATTGCAAATTGTTTTAAAATACGCATAATGAGCACGGTGGCAAAATGTTGAGGCTCTTTGTATTTCCCTCACTCAGCCTTTAGCACAACTAAATGAGTTAAGATGGCACAATTGAATTACAAACGATTATTTTACTTACTCCTACCAGGCGCATGCATAATGAAAGAGAGAAGAAGACTGAGCAGAGGCTCCAGTGATTGTGACGGTGTGGACTGTGAACCAGAGGCATGTTCATCTAGATACAAGTGATGATTTTAATGATGCTACCTGAGGTTATTGTTAAACTGTCAGGGAATGTGTGTAATTATAGGCGGGAGTAAAGTTTTCATATTGGCAGATGATATACTATATAACTGCCTATTCCTTTGATAGTCGGCTCCCATGCATGCAAATCCTTTGTCTTTGTTCTTAAAATACAGCCAGCCAGATTGGCTATCTCAGGTTCTGTGGCATATTGAGCAACAATATGCTTAACAAGAATATTTAAGCTTATTTAGACTGAAAACAGCTCATTTTTTCAGTGTGCCATCAAATCCCACAGCAATAGACACCAAAATATGTCTCACTTCTGGACTAAATAGTGGCATCACATTATTTACTAGTAAAACTGTATGCAGATACTTCACTTGAGTGTTTCAGTGAGTGCTTCAGGCCAGCACTGTCAACATGTTTGAGCAATTAATTAACCACCACAGCTATTACAATTCCAGTTAAAAGAGATATCAGTTAATATCTGATGGCTCAACAGGTCAGAATGCAAACCATGTAACACAGAGACTGTAAGTCCAGACCAGCAACTTTCAATGGTTTTTACTCCTGTCTCTGTTGTCCATCATAATAAATTATGTTACTCGCAGTAAAACTCTAACTTATTCATATCCATGCAACATTCCTTGTCTGTAAATATTCATACTTTGAGTGGTTGAATGCTTTTCCTTTCTTTTGCCCATGTCGAAACAAGTCCATTTTCATTTCATTCGACAATAGAATTAATGACCAAGAGCTTTTTTCTTTTTCCAGGTGAGCTTTTGCAAAGTAATGGAAAGCTTTTGTATGTGTGTCTTAGTGGAGTGGAGTCCTTCTTGCTAAGTTAAAGAACTGAGAAGTTTTTAAACCCCAAAAACATCGTCTCCATGGTCAAACATGGTGGTGGTAATGTAACGCTTTGTGGGGTGTTTTTCAGCCAATGTGCCAGGAAACCATGTCAAAGTAAACAGCATCATGAGAAAAGAGGACTACATATGGAAAACTTGGCCTTGGACAGTGCCAGACCTTTCAACAAGATAATACTCCGAAACAAAGTGCAGCTTGAGATTTGTACAGCTCAAGCGAAGTACAAAGTGCAGCAAAGTGATGGTTAACAAAAAATTATATCAGCATGTTGGAGTGTCCTAGACATGAACCCCATTGAAAAACTATGGAAGGAATTGATGGCATGGTTTCCTGACCTCAAAGATCTACAGATTGTCATAAGAGCACAAGAGCAGTGTTCCAAAATTCCAGTGGAGACAAGCAAAATGCGTGTTAGCAATTATAAGAACTGTGTATGAATATGTTGGACATGGTATTGGTATTGTTTTGTAAAAATGCAAAAAAGAAAAACAAAATCATGGCACAATGTCTTACTGTCTTTTGCAACATGCTTATGTCATTTACAGCCAGAAGAAACTTAAATTTTCCTAAATTTCGGGCTTTACTGGATGCACATTTAAACCTGCAGTGCAGAACGTTCGTCTCCACCTTCTAACAGTGACAGTAGTGAAAGTACTAGAAACTGAAGTTCCTTGAAAGGCCACTTGAGGCAGACTCCAAAAGTGAGTCAGTCCCCATAGACACCCATGTTAAAGTGCTTTAACTTTACAGCAGAAATAAACACATTTACAGCCTGGTACAAAATACTGTTCTGGTCCCTACAGCTAATTTCCACTTTCATGACAACAACACGGGACAGAATTTTTACACAGCTCATCTGTTTAAATTGTTTTAATGCTTAAGGTTATGCATAATTGTAGCCTACTTCATCTCCATCCAACAGTCGCTCCCTTCTTCAGCTCAAACCAATAATCCCTGGTTGACGTAAAACATTGCTACAGGTGTGCCATCATGGGAACGTTGCCACAAAGAACATTTATCTGGTGCTGATCGACTTAATAAGCATTGTGTGAACTTGTTTGGCAAAGGCTTGGATGGAATAAAGGTTCATTTATGTGTAAAAGTTCCAGATTTTTTATTTTTTTTAAAGCTGAATATTTCATGTGTATTTCTACTGGAGCTTTGCTGGAAGGATTCCACAACAGAAAAATACATGATTCAGTGGTTGGCTGATAGACAAATTGTCAGTTATCAAGCAATTAGACACCACCTACATTCAAGTAGTTGCTTGTAGCATTAGTGATTGCTGTTGGGTAAGGTGTTGTGCAATGTTGACCTGGTGCACCAAGTCCTTCCAAGATCCAAATAAATGTAACTAAGACTAACACTAAATTAACTTTAATATTATTTACAATGTAGTTTACTAGAAACTGATCGATAAAAGTGAAATTGTAATGTGATATGGTGGTATCTCAAGGACCTTAAACCAACAAAATGGAACCGATCATGCAGTAAAAACACTTGAAATCTTTTGTTAAAGGGTGAAAAATACTCTAACTGAAACATGTGATGGTCTGCCCTGGATATATTTTATTCCATGATCACTTTATCAGGATATCTGGAAAATGTGTATACCAGCTGCCCCGCTGCGCAGAATGAAAATCCAATAACAGATGCCTTCTCTGCTAAACCAAACATTTCAATTCACCCACACAAATCACTCAGGTAATCACTCATTTACTAGGCTTGCAGATTTATCAATAACAGCTTAATGCTGCCATACAAGCCAAAGGGTCAAACCTCTGCCACTGCAAGCTCATTGTCTCCTCTCCAGTTTTATAAATCTAGAGTCATATTGTCCCGCCGTTATCGATAACTGACTCGACACTCCCTTTGACACCTACACAGTGGACAAGATGGCTACACACCATTCTGAGAAGCGATTAAGCCCATCTTTGAGAGAGCCACGGTGACATCATTGGTGGTTCAAAAGCCGTCTCTAAACTCAAAAAGAGCATTAGAATGCATTTCATGCTTGGCTCACTGAAAAGTGCAGAGCTGAAATTTACACCTTATTTGATGTCCGTCTCCCTGCTGTTAATTGGTAAAAGGATCCCTGACCCTTTTGATCTCCTCCACAATCCCCTAAATGCCCAAGTCTGCTAAACTGTTCGGCAGGAGATATACCCTGCAGTTGCCCAGCAATGTAAAGACTCTCTCTCTCTCTCTCTCTCTCTCACTGCCCCCCCTTTGCTTTTTTTCTTACTCCATCCTTTTCGGCTTTCTTGCCTTTGGTTTACGTCCAGGCTGTGGAGAAATAAGAGATGACAGTTGTTACAGATATGCTGGTTTAATTACTTGTCAGCTTATAGCCCATATCTCTGCTGCCCAACGCTGAAGCTTAACTTTTTCTAGTAGCTTAAAGCATGACCAGCCTCCAGTGCTTTAGTATTTAGCCATAAAACCCAGGAAATCTGAAAGATAAAAAAACCACGAACAGCTTTTCTAATTTTATGGGGGAAGAGTGGGCAGTTTTCTGTCACTGTTGGAATTGGCTTTCTCTCTGTTCCCCTCTGTGCAATAGTGACAGAAGAAGAGGGGGAAAAAGAGAGAATCTTGTAGAGAATGAAATTACATCACATGAAGGGGTGCATTGGTGTAGGATAAGCAGAACGTTTCTTATGGCTTGTGTGCCACTGTTGACACTTTTAAGTCTGTTTGCAAATTGATAGATGTGCTCGAGACTTCTTTTTCTCTTTTTTCTTTTGGAGGAGGGCCATCCCAGACTCTCAAATCCAGTTAAGGGTATTTGGGAAACACAGCTGCTTATTTTGCAAGCTTCCCCACTTTGGCCATGGTTGCTGTCGGTGGCTGGTATCTGCAGGTGTATACAGAGCATACTTATGAAATTTAACACTTCATGGATTATTGAATCTGGGGTTTTATACATGTTACAATAACATATATACAGTCTGTATATATATAAGTATAGATATGTTAAAATGGACACAATGGAAATGCGTGATTGAACCAATTGACTGTGCGCCCCACATTTTCACACAGGGATCTTTATTATTCATTTCTATACTTCAAGAAGCAGAATGTTTCTTTGTCTTATTCATTGTATTCACCATACCTCAATACCTTAGCAGCCATAATTGTATGCATCTTTTTTCTATTTTTCCTGTCTTTACACCAACTAAATATACCACGCTTTAAACCACATTAGATATGAAAACTCAATGTCAATTTGTATTTAAAGAAATTTAATACAATGTGAGCAGCTGAGCAGTCTAATGCATGTAAGTCTTTACATTTTGCATGGCTAAGAATGATAATGTAATTAGCTAACAGACATTCTTTTGCAGAAAGACTGTCATTTTCTGTTGCACAATAGAGCAGCTACCAGTTTGTTTGTTTTTTGGGGTTTTTTTTTTAGGAAATGGAATTCAGTTTTGCAGAGCCACACGGGGACAGAGATAGATGGCAGTGAGCAAAAAGAGCAGCAGAGTTTTGGACACACGCCTGCTTAGGGCCCATTGTTCAGGGTTCCCTCAGTGTTTATCCCTGGCTTTGTCTCCCGCCATGATACATACTTTTCATTGAAGCAAAAGAGATTATTTGTTACCATAGTTTCGCCGTTGCTCAGTTTTACAGCAAAAGCATAATAGGTTTAAAGGAGGGAAATAAAAACCTCCTTCTGCATAGGAAAAAAATAATAATAAAAGATTACCTGTTCTTTTCATCAGTGGTGATTATATTGTCAATGCCTCGCAGCAGCTTTGTGTTTCTGCATTGTCAGGTTCTCAGAAATCTGCCCACTGATGTTTTATATGCAATGGTATTACCATACATGTTCCATGATATAAATCTGTTACCTAATTTTCTACTTTGATGTGATTGTTACAGCTTTTGTTTTCATGGGAGGACAGTTTCATACCACACAATACTTAAGCAAATTGTGTGATATTTTACATTGGGCTATTATTTTTTTATTGGTTTGGACTGATATCACTCACATATTTCCTATTCTGCTCTTTTACAGCTGCAAACAACAAGGAACTGACTTTAAAAAAAAGAAGAAGAAATATGTAAGTAAACTACAGCATCTCCTGACCAGAATCTACTTCCACTGTCCTACAAACACCCCTGTCGTACTGTATGTATTACAGTGTCACATAAAACTGTTTTGTCACATTACTCTCGTGCCTCATTCTACTTCCTCTTTGCTATAGCTACCTCAGTGTTAACCTACAAATCGTGCTGATGATCATCCTGCATCACTGAGCAGTAAGGTTTTATACATAGTAGTAATGGCATTATTTTATGGTCATCATTTCAATGGGTTTTAGAATGGATCATAAAGCAAAACAGTTTGCAGTTCTCTCACAGAGCCTCCGCCTTATAATGAAAAGCCCGGATCAGCTGACTGCTAACTCTATTTACAAGCTCACATAATTCCATTGTGGCAGTGCTATCAGAGTAAATACACTTAGTCCAGTGATGCATACCCACGTAGTAAATGAAAGCAAGATGAGATAGAGGTCACATGACTGCAGAAACACCTTTTAAAACACTTAATGTGCCTTAGCTGATGTCCGAAGCATGTAGGTTATTACCATAGTTGTGTGAAAGCTAATTAATGGATAATTTGAATGATAAGATGCCTCCGTCTCACAGTCGGTGGCTTTGACCTTCGCAAACCTGATCATTTCTCTCCCTGAGCTCTGTTTGTTTATTTATTTATTTAGCCAAGGGAGGCCATCATCAGTGTGGTGTTGGCTGTTTTTTTTTTTTGTGTTCGGACTTAAATTGAAATTCTGCCATGAAGGGCAATATTATAAGAGGTAGTCATCTGTGAAGCTCTGTAAACCTATAAATCTCATATTACAATTGAATTTTATTGCATTATCATTCCTCACTTGATCTATATAAATGAAGACGCCTAAAGAAAAGTAATAAGACAATATGTGCTGCATGTTGCCCTTGAATTCTGACAACTGTATGCAGCTTTTGCATTTTGGATTGTGCATCTGTGAGGCGCATCGGTTGTTGTATTGCATCTTATTAGCAACAACACACAAACACATATAGTACTGTAGGCCTAAATACAAAGACAGGAACACACATTTCTGGGATTTTCCTTCTCTTTCCAGTGAGTGAATGAGCATGAAGTCCAGCAAGGGAATATCTTTTAAAATTGCTTCAAGCAAAGATATCCCATTTAGACATCGTTCAAACAATTATTAACAGTATTGATTTATGTTTGAGTGATTGGAAGCCAGGGGAGGGAGATGAAGTCAACCATCATGACCTCTCGCCTGGGGACGGAAACTGCCTGACACAGATCACAGCTGTCTCACGTGTGAAACTGCTCCTGCCTGTGACATTTTAGATTACTGGATAAGGGCTACAGCATGATAACCCTCAGTGTGTGATATTGAACTCGTATTTACATTGCTTTCTCTCAAAAGACATCGCTCGTCGTTGAAATATGTCTGCTGTCACTGCAGCCGCACACACCATAAGAGACAAAGAACCAGAAATTAGAACCAGAACAGTTAAGACAGAAGACATATTAAAAGTCTTTGTTTCTCTTTGTCTGTTTTTATGATTCGTGCTGTGAGCAAGACTTTTTTCATTGTAGATATTTGGTTAACATTGGTAGGATAATACGATTCTGATTCAGCACCATACTGAAAAGCACAGTCTGATGATGATGTTAATCTAATGTGTATGTTGATAACATTTGTATGCAGCAGAGTAAGCAGTTATGATGTGAGGAGTTAATTGTACATCAGCACATTGTTTTGTTCTCTTTTTAAAAAGCTGAAAAAGACAGCTGACAGTACGCCTATTAAACAGCAAATTCAATATCTTTTTGGCATTTTCCCCATCTCCCCTTTTTTGGTCTATATCCCATTAACTCAACTGGAGGAGCTTAGCATACCAAATCTGTTCTTAATTATTTCTTATACATTCCTCAGAACCTCCCCCGGATTTGTAGTCTTGCCCACCCAAAATATGTGTGGAGTTGGCTAAAAAAACAGCACAATAGAGGATCCTCTATTTCAAAGGCGGAACTGAGCTGTTAGAGATCATAAAACATTAGTGCGGCATGTCATTAGGTTATTACAGGCTTATCCAGTAATTATATTAAATACATTACCATGCAAGCATTTAAAGGAGGGAGCAGTTTCCAGAAATAGGATTTTACAGGCCTCTCATGACTTGCCCCCAGCAACCAGCCACAGGACGAAATGTCAATTAAAGAGGAGTTTGTGACCAAAGAAGACAAAAGGGTTTCCTTGTCTTAGAAAAGGAGCTTTGGGGAATGTATTGACCTGACCATGTACTACTAATAATTCTTTTCAATTTATTTGTTTTAGTGTGTTCGCTATCCATCCAACTGACATGTTGGATTTAAGGGGAACTGTATAGTATACATTTTCTTGTTTTGGTTTATGAATTAAATCTACACTTTTGCAGCAATCGCGTGACAATTTTGCATCTCTTATGGTTAAAGCTAACTGATGTAGTTTAGTTAAATCAATATTTATGCATACTGAAAAAGCTTGTTCCCCTAAATCTCTAAACATGTGGCATCTCAGGGAACACTCTGCACCCTCCACAAGTTATTGAGCTTCCTGATTGAAAAAAAAAAAAGTTTCTCCTTCAAGGAATCAAACACAGCAACGGAATTCTCCACGGTCAAAAGGTTAAGCTTTTGATCCAAGCAGAGAGATGCTTTGAGGGGAGAAAAAAAAATATTGTTAAATGAATACATGTTTGCATTCAACCTTACCTTTCTGCAGAGCACACACTCTTTGAAGTGTTGTTTGTTCGGAAACACTCCCATCTCATTGAGTCCAGGAAATTCCCCACCGTACTAGTGCCTAGATTAGACGTAGTAATCCTAACTAACCCCAGAAATTCAAAGAACAGACTCAAAACTAATATTTGAGCTCATGTCTCACAAGTGAGCCTATTGTTAGTTTGTGACTCATAAAACGTGGGCTGTCATCTCGGATCTGCTTATGATAGATAGAGCGATTTAGGTATAACTGCTGATCTTTTGCAAACATGGCGAACGCTGCCTCAAAGAATTCTCATCTAAAGCCCGACATGACTGTAGCTGTGTGTGTGTTAGCCGCGATGCTAAGTACATGCTTTAATAATGTGCTTATTTATCTGTCTAACCTCACATGAACAATTGTAGACGCAGACCACACACTTCCTCGTGTGTGTGTGTGTGTGTGTGTGTGTGTGTGTCACATGGCTGGCCTCAGTTTCAGGGTCTGCTCGGCGAGCATAGAGGGAGCTCACATTTGCTGGAGCCCACAGAAGATGATTCCAGATGATTCCTCGGCATGCCGCTGTCAGAGCAGCACATGATGAATGAAAGGGCTCCGGTGGGCCTCACTGTTTATTTAGACCTCTTGTTTCTGACACAGTTCCCGCACAAAGAACCAGAGCTGAAGTGTCTCAGTATTAAAACATAACCTTAGCAGACAACAATCAGCCACCAGGGGCTTTCACCGCCTGCTTTTTTTCTTTTTTTCCTAATCCAACAGAAAAGCCTGATTGTTCTCCATTGTGGAACTTGGGACTGAGACCTGTTCAGGAGCAGCAGTGAGGGGCAGCCGACTGTGGCGGGCTTTCCAGTACATTAGGAGTATATGAAAGAGCAACTGACCAGGCTTAGATTGATACGGCTGTGTCTGCACAGGACAACATATGGGAAAGCAGTAATCCACTCTCTGTGCTGGAACTGGGGGTATTTGTCTTGGGGATTTGAGTATAGGAGAGACAAATATGGATGACCGTGCAGTCCTGGAAATGGTACAGACAGCTGCTAGTACTTTGTTGATGTGTGCTCCAATAAATGATTGTTTCCTATCTGTCATAAGCTCTTTTCATATCTTTGCTGGCTGAGAAGTGTATGAAAAATTTCTCCCTTTAAACGCTAGTGCACTTGTAACACATTGCCGCTTTTGTTCTGTATGTAGCAAGCATGTAAAACATTGCTTCTTTTCCTCATTGCCTTTTCCTATTTCCTTATTCCCCGCATGGAGCCTTACAGCAGATCTTTTCATTGCACCATTTCAGGTTCATCTTGTCACGGCTCCTTCCAAGCATATGTTTAACCTTAAATGTTTATTGTCTGCCGAGATCATGACAAATCGGCGTTTTGCAGTTGTACTGACATCAGACAAAAAGTAAACAACGTGTCTATTCACAATCGGCACCATGTTAAAAATGACTTAACATGAGATATTGTGCCTTAAGATATTGAGTTTGTGCTTTGTTTCCACTCCAAAATCGTAAAGGCGTTGCAAGAAGATGGAAGAACTGGAGATTCTGAATAGGACGTGATACAAAACTGTGTGTTTAAAATGCTTCAAAGATGCCTTTCATTGAAAAAGGTTTTGTTGACATGCTCAATTCCTTTGCAGAATAAATGATGAGGAATGCAGCATGGCAAAAAATAAGATCAACTAACTATGAACATGCATATTCAAATAGCCAGAATTGACTCCAAATCTCTTTTCATGGGGGAGCGTGCTCACATTTCCCCCCCGTTTATTAATTCCAAATCCTATTCATGGCAAAAGAATGGAGGTGAGTATAATTTTGTATTTTGTCAAATGTGATCAAATTAAACTGGAAGCAGAATGAATTCTGCGTATTTATATGCTAGTTTTTCAGAAGTGGTGTCCTGGTTTTTAAATCCCCAAGTCTCAAGTGGGCACATCACAAAACCAACACAGTTTGGCAGCAAGCTGGCAGTCTTTGCTTGTATGAGGCCCAGAATTTAATGAGCATGAATAATGAATACTACTCAACATGCTGGTGACTGAGTAGGCTGCCAGTTATTAGGTCAATGAAGGCCTTGTTTAGCAGGGAACACTCACTGTCTCGCTGAATGATGGACTCCCACGGATCCATGGATACTACGCACTGGAAATAACTTTTTCTAATGTGGCAAATCAGTACATGCCAACAGAAACATCACACCAGATTTCAACAGATTCCTGTCCATGACGCCTGTTAGGATGCTGTCCTAATGTATGTACTGTAGATTAAGTGTTTGAACTCAAATTCGTGTTGATTTTAAGGATGTAATCAGCTGAATTAAATAGGAAACTATCCACTAACAAGCTGTACAGATGTCTCCAATCCACATTATTTCCCGAAACTCAGCTGGCCAGTTTTCAAGCTTTTTAAACGGCGGGCTCATTCTGCTCATCTTCACGGATTAGACTGTTATATTTTCACAAGAAATTCTCATTTCTTTTTGGTTAAGAAATGTTCCAAAAATAGTGCATCTTGCCCCACTCGAAAAACACGAGTCCACCTTCTGTCTGTTTCTCCAGTGATAAGTGTATTATATGAGTTGTAAAAGTACACGTTATCTACAACAACCTGGTAAATACCAAATTCCAATGCAGGGAGGTGCTTTTTTTTTGCCCTCCAGCTACAACTCCCATGCAATAGATGCTATGCTACTTGCAGAGGATTTAGAGGATAAAAAGAGTGAGGTGAGAGCAGGAGAGGAAAAACAGCAGAGAGGGAGAGCATCCAGCAAAAGCCATGGCATCCACATCAAATGCTCCAAATCTGTCAATCAAAACAGCTGTCATTTCAACAACCACAGCATCGAACAATCCGGTGATTAATTATTGACAATCCCCGTCTTTGTTGCTTTCTCACACCTTCTCTCTCTCTCTGTCTCTCTCAGTGTCTCTCGCTTCCCTCACTTCTTTTCCTTCACAAAGATTAGACACAGGCTCCGACATGAAAGCTGCCGACCTGTGTTTGGGTCTGTCACAAGTGATTTTGCTGCCGGTGCCACGGCCCCTCCTTTTAATGGGATATCCTCTCTCTCTCTCTCTCTCTCTCTCTCTCTCTCTCTCTCTCTGTCCCTGCCTGTCCTTCCTATCTTCCCACCCTCTGTTGCTATGGCACCTGCCAGGTCGCCACAGGGACCCTCATATCTCCACTCATCCTCCGGCTCAACCTCTGTGTCGATTCTATCCAACCCAGCTTCATGTCAGAGAAAAGCAGGAGTAAGACCCCTCGCTGTTTAACACTCCAGAAGTTAACCGGGGTCTCTCCCCCTCCTCCTCCTTTCTTTCTCTCCTCCTGCAGAAAAAAACACTTTATTTTTGTGAGCGGAAATTTTAAAAAAAATAGATTTTTTCCCCCAATATGGTCATTTGTTATGTCTTTCTTTTTGTGTCACCTACTTCTGACATTTTTTTTTAATACTCCTTCAGGTCAGAATTTTGAAAGATGTGAATTACACTACTTAATATAAATACTGGAATAATAGTTTATATGTTATGTATTATTTTCAGTGTAAAACTGGGTGTAGAAATGCTGTGTGTACTGCTGCAAAAAGCCTCTTTTGCCTAAAAGTAAAACACAAATATTACATATTTAACAATTCCATTTAAGTCCAAAGGGAATCATTGTTAATTAAAACTTTTTTGGAGTATTCAGACATTCATATAATGTGATATCTACCCTATGTGCACTTAAGACAAACTGAGGTGTGCAATCTAAGATAAGGTACTTTTTTTATTACTACAATGATAATCGTAAAAAGTATTTTTATTTTTGCTTTTACTTCACTACATATCAAATAAAAATATAATTAATTCACAACATTACACACTACATTTGTTTCTTGGGTTTAGTTTCGTAAGATTTTACAAAGATCAACTGTTTAGAAAGTAGCTAAAATTAACCGACCAATAACAACAGAAAGATGCAACTTAAAACACATTAAAGAATCGGTAAAGATCCACTTCCCTGCACAATGAGTAGACTGTAAATCCTTATAAGTTTCTATTCAGCTTAGACATGAAGGACCCGTTGAAATATAAGTGAACTGAATTTACGTTGGACAAATATCAATTCAATAAACTCAACATTACAGTAAACTGTTCAGGCGCACAGACAATCATTACACATTTACTTTCACATGTTCTTGTTCTGTATTTGGCATGAAGATCTTAGAGCTGCAGCTGCTGAAGACATTTTGTACCAGAGTTAGTGCAAAGACAACATGTGAGGCTGCAGCCACTGACTGTGTTTATAACTGTGCAGGACTAAATTTATTATTTTCATTATTATACAAAAAAAAACAAAAAAACACAACAACTATGACTTAATTTACCAAAACATATACACACAGAAAAGTTTTCATAATGAACATCTTATGCAAACTACAAAAGCAAGTTCTTCTATAGTGTTAATATGGCAGTTTTCTTTCTCTAAAAACCCAAAATGAGCAAAAAGTATAGAATTACATTAAGCTAAAAAAAAATAAAAACTTCTCTAATTTGATGTTTTACTTTAAACGCTTTCTTTAAGTATCTGCTAGTGTTACAA
Source organism: Chromis chromis (assembly GCA_900302755.1). Taxonomy (NCBI): domain Eukaryota; kingdom Metazoa; phylum Chordata; class Actinopteri; family Pomacentridae; genus Chromis; species Chromis chromis. Next base: position 20,695 of record OMNN01102987.1, read on the forward strand.
CTGCACTGTATTTTAGCAGTTTGAATGCATGTCTTTTATTTGTAATTTATTTATTGTTTCCAATTACTCCTAAAGAATCTAAAAACAATTTGATTAGTTATTTCACCAGTGATAGCAAACTCCAACTACACACACCATAATATGTGTGTATTAAAAAAATACCAACATTCTTTCAAATGTCATTTAAATATGTTTTTGTAAATAAACGGATGGACATTTTTGCCAAGTGAAAGACGGTTAAAACAGGATTGTGTTGTTGATAGTCAGGTAGTACTTCAGAAAAAACAGTCCTCTGCATAGCTGTGGCTGCCATGTCTCTCACTGTCAGATGACATCCTGTCACAAACATAGTGCTGTGGGCCTGAGCGGAACCGCATCCCATCCAGGTATCAGCCCCTTTTCCTGTCTCAGGCCATATGTTTCTACTATTTCTGTCAGTAAAATCACATTTACAACAACCACTGCTGGTTGTTTACAGAAGTTAAAGCCCCTCTGATACATCCCTGCTTATGTTTGCATGCTTTTTGGCCCCATAGATAATACATGAGCTTGCTTGCTTTTTTTTCTCTTTTTTTTTAACGAAGGGGAGATGCTGCCATATGCATGGAAGAATAAACGAAGACCTAAACTGACAGCACCATCTGCCAAACACAGTTGACGTCAAGAGAATGGCCCCCACTCAACATTTTGCCCGGCTCTCAGGAGGATGCCACATTGTCATCAGTGCTAATACTAAATATTAATAATTTGTTGACCCCAAAGTGTTTAGAAATCACTGATGCAGACACATATTGCCCTTCTGAATGGCATATGCAGATGTCAGGTGAGCGCCGCCGGACTGTGCTGCTCGGTGTGTACGTGTGAGTGTGTGGTGTTTTCCAGGAGCTCAGAGACCAGACAACTTCCACCAGGACTGTCATGAATATTACATTGTTCCACAAACCCACATAGCTCCTCCTCTGGTTTTCTCACACACAAGCGTCAAAGAGACAAACTCGGTATTGTAATGAAGCAACTACTGCACTTCATCGTGTTTTGTGCGCACACCAACACACATATAAATAACGTATAATTTTACATACAATAACATATGTTGGAACATCATTTCATACCAGATGTCTTAAAGTTAATGCAAAGGTGGTTTAGCATGAGAGCTAATTCAAATAGGAAAAAAAAAGTGAGAGAAAAATCATTCGGATATTTTGCAAGTTTTTGATCGTTTTGTCATTTACGAAAAAGAAGAAATTGCAAATGTGCTCAAAACTGACTTCCTTTTGATCGCAGAATTTAACAATACGCAATGAATAAGGTCAAATTATTGTCTTCCCTTTGCCTGTTAGATCTCACAATAGTCCTCTACTGCAAACCACTTCACTGTGCTGACTTTCCCAGTAATTTGTGGTTGCTTTACATTTTGTTAAAGGGCTACCTGCACTTCAATCTAAAAAAAAGTTTAATTGTTCATTTGCAAATGTTTATCTGAAGTTACTGCAAATGAACGCTCTAACAGACCCAGATTTTTAAAACACACTGACATCGGTAATGATTCCTGATGGACTTCTCAGACCTGACATATCTCTCCAGACACTGGATGCATTTCACCTTGGCATCTGCTGTGATCACTTCTGTTTTCCTCCCATACATCTTTATTAGTTCGTAACTGATGGGGACACCGCGGGATGTCACTTGATGAGAGGCACCATGTCAGTGAGACTGATTTATTCCCAGCATTTGCTCTGCGGTCGTGCCAACTGACCCAGTCCAACCCACTCCCCGCAGCAGCCCTCCACAACATCTTGGAGAGCTCTGCTTACCCTCAGAATAGGACTCTTCCCACCAAGATGGAGTAACTTTATATGTAAAACATCCCCCGAGTCATTTCATAGATACGATTGAATTTCGCCTGAGATGCGAGTTGATGATGCAATGAGTGATTTCACATGCCGTCAGCATAAGACAGTTTCTGCTGACGTCTTGACCATGAGTTATAGCAGCACGAACAACCAGACACTTTTGCATTAATCCTCAGATCACAAGTCGGTTCATATGGACAGCGCGTTTCAGATGTTTGACAGATTATAGTGAATAGCAAAGCTACCATCTGAGGGATAATATGGAGTGGACGGCCAGCGTTAGGCCTGGATCGTGTTACTGAAATCTGTCGAGTGCTTTAATAATCTTCAAACAGCGACAGTAAATGGCGACAGTAAAACAGCCGACCAGATACCCTTTTAAATCGACAAGCGTCATCATGGTTCAATGATTATTTGTGTGTTTTTACTTGACTACAATTGTCATTTTACACACTAATCAAAATTAAAGACTGTTACGCCACAACATCAAGAGACCATACACCACAAATGCTAAATGGAAGTTCTGTCCTGTCTTCTATCAAACATGCCAATTCATATAATGTTTTTCACTTCAGGTTGGTTTCAGTGAGAGCATCAGTACCATGGAAGTATTGGCAGATGGGTTCAGTTTGGCAGAAAAAACTTGGTTGTCATTGCTCAGGAAGCAACAGCTCTATTAGCCGGCTAACATGAGCTTTCTAGGCGTTTATACAGTCCCCCCACCCCCATTGATTGCAGCGACTTACATGGCTGAAATGCATTTGTTGGCAGACAGCAGTGGCAGACACAAAAGCATGGATGGGTGTCAGCTTTTAATTGTAACTGTCTTGCAGAATGGGTGTTGTTTTAATATCCTGTATAGATTTTTATGTAATACACTTACTTGTGCAAGGCAGCCCCGAGCAAGAATCAATTCAGCCCAAAGGATCCCGTCCTCCTCCCCTTTTGTTAAAAGCCAATCTTGTTTTAATGATGCATGAAGAAATATTCAAGCATTGACATTTCACTGTCAGGTTTCTTTAGAAAAATCAATTAAGATAATACAGCTTTGACCCAGTTATCCAGTTAATGCTTATTAGGGATGTAATATGATTTACTGTCAGCATTTATAATTCTTTGCATCTCATCCCATTAGCCCTGTGACTGTTTCATAGAGCGCCGTACAATGGTCACTTCTAGGAAACTACAGTCAGTGGGAGCAGATAAAATGGAGTGGAGAGAAGTAATGACATTGATTGGGATTGGTGGGCAGGTTAAATGCGAGCCCCTGAGGCATTCTCTCTCTCTCTCTGCAGCTTTCACTCGTCTCTCTCCTTGTGTCTTTTTTCTTTTTACACCAACCATAACATGATGGAGTGCCGAATACTGCCCTGCTGCAAAATTACACATTTATCAGTATCATGGGAATCCAACAGGGACATTTATTGTCATTTATATAAGTAACCCTAATTATGTTGGCTACCTGCTATGCCAACATATTTAACTCGGGGAGTTTATTACATTGAGCACATCTTTCCAAACTGTCCCTGACACTGTGAGCCAATGAGTCACAGAAAAATAAAGTTTAAATGATGTTATGTGTTTTTTATATTATCTTAACCTTGATATTTGCAAAGAGTAACATTCAGCTTTTAATTATCAGCTTAGTATTTACAAATCTTTATGAGTAAGTGTGTATTTACTGTACTACAGAGATTTAAATTCCACATGCAAAGAACTGATGATAAACGGAAACAAGACAACAGGAACCATGAATTAAATCATCCAGCAACAGTACAAAAACATTCCTCCAAACATGAAATGATGTCTGTGAGAGAAATAGAAAGTGAAAAGAAAAAGATAGCCCGCTAAATTAGTACTGCTGTGCACAGCGGGAACAAAAAGCACCGTGTCCCGAGGGGCACTGTCGAAGATCACGGAAGTCTCCTTAACAGAAAATGTTAAACCTGTTTTACATTGTTAAATGCTTTTTTTTCTCCGCGGTTGATGTGCTGACATTCTGTGTTGTAAGAACTAATTGTCACGTTGGAAGGAGAAAGTCAGGCTTTGAGTCACTGTTTGAACCCTGCTCAACTTTATGGCATTTCAAACCTGACAACAGCGAACTGAGAAACTACAACGTCACTGTGCTCAACATTAAAGGAATGAAATTGCTCTGACATCTGGAGCTACTCAAACAGGAAATGTTTAGAGAGCACTGGAATATATTCATGAGGTTTTGCCTTACAGCTTACTGCTAATATATTTTTAGCTAATTACACGTTTTGAAAATATTGTACATTCATATTCGTATTTCTTTTGTTTTCGTGTAAAAAAAAAAAAATCTAATTAAATCCTGGA
>OMNN01102990.1:8773-22645 GCA_900302755.1 Chromis chromis
TAGTTAACTGCTACTTAATGCAAAAAAAAACATTAAAATCCTTGCATTAAGAAGATGGAACTGTAGGAGCTGTTCGTCATTTTAGTATGAAAAATTACTACAAATCAATTATTAGAATTATATTTTTCTACCAATCAACCAACTAATCAGTTTATACAACATTCAATATTTGGCTGCTAATTAAGTCATTTATAGGCTTTATGAAGAATGGAAAACACACCTAGGTTTCTCTGCTTGTCGTGCAGACTGAGCTTCAGCAGGTCGTTGTACCAGCGTTCCTCCTGGTCTCCCTCCACAGCAGCAGACCTGTGAGAACAGAAACCACCTGCACTCAGTACATTTGTTGTTTCTAATCTGCTTCTCTGTTTCTAATCTCTTTCACTCACTTTTTCTCCTTTTGCTTGAGCAAGAAATCGATAAAGTTTCTCTGCACCATGAAATCCCTGATTTTGCTGATTTCGCTGGCGATGATGGACTCGGCATATCTTCTCCTGATGTGCTGCTCGTCTTCACCGAGACTTAACAAACACATAAATATAAAATGAGGAAACGGAGCTGCAACAAATCAATATTTAGAGCACTGAATCAATTAATTGATCGGTCTTCTGGTTGCTAAAGATATTCAAATGTGTTGTTTTGTCTTAAAAACTGTCAAAGAACAAATATATTTATTTTGTAAATTTAAAAAAAGCAGCAAATCAAATGCAGGAGCAGGGAAATGATTAGCATGCAAGTAAAATGAATTCAGTGGATTAAACTTGAGGTTTAGCAGCCTTGTCTTGCACAAATCTATAATTTTGTTGCTGTTAAATTTGATGAATTATTCAGGATATTCAAGGGAAGCAGCGAACGTAAAGCATATATCATCCTTGTGAAACTAACCCCATCTCTTCTGGCTGAGTGTTTGCATGCAGCCCTCCAAGCAGGAAGATGGCCCAAAGTTTGAACAGCAATGCCTTCATGTCGACCTTAAAGCAAAAACACAAATAATTTTACATTAAATGGCAGCAGATGAAGATCCTCGGCTTATATGTTACGGCAAACCTAAATGGCTAAAAGGAAAAGTGAACAAATATATGAATTTGTACTCACCTTTAAGTGCAAATGTCTTTTAAAAAAGCAACGAGAAATTCATCAGCTACTTACCACAGTGGGCTGCTTTCAGAAAATGAGCTTATATACAGTTTCCTCAGAGGCTGTATGTGGCAAAGCTGCAAAAAACATTTTATTTCCACTGAATTAAGTCATTAATGAAGCCCACGTAAAAAGGTGACTACTGATAAGAAACGCTGGAATAACGCAGGAGGGGAACTCATTTAACTTTGTCAAACAGCTAACAGCCCACAAGGAATCACACACAGACCATTAAACTAATGAAAAAGTGGTGCTTTGGCTGTGTGGGCAAAAGAAATGGTTTGCTTATGATACATGAAGATAAAGAATGTTTGACTTAAGGTTACCTAAAGAGAAAATAAATGTATTTCCTGTTACTTTGTTCCAATGAAATGATCCTATAAACACCAACGTCCACCTCTTTTACAGTAACACTGAAATTATAAGTATTCTTTTTTTTCAGGGCAAACAAAAGGCCTGATTTTAGGTAATTTATTAGGTTTAAAGCTCACAAACTTCCCCCAGTTGCTCTGTAGTACAGGTCTACGAGGTGCTATCAAACAGTGAGTAAACCTTGATTAAAAGAAACAGACATATGAACTAGAAAACCCACTGCGTTCATGGCTACTTACCTGCTGACTGTCTGAGGCTCCTATTACCTGAACATAAAATTGATCTTTAAAATAAATTATGTGCAGCTTAATGACATAATATTGCTTATTGAACACAGAAAGTTTAATTTAACTTACAAAAGGCATCCTTTTGAAATTCAATATTTAACTTGGTCAGATTAATTTGTATTACGTAGCATTGTAGGTTGTAATTAATGTTTAAATCATTCTTGTAAATTTATTTAAAAATTACTATTCAAGTTCAAGTTTATTTAGTGAATTCGTGCTAGCAGTCCAAGGACTGAATTTTAGCAGAACTTACGATTAAAAAACATTCATATAATAAACACATTCATCAATAAAATTATTAAAAGTCAGTCTTTCAAGTCCTGATTATACAGCCTGACTGCTGTTGGCAGTACAGACTGACCAAGTCTTTTAGTACCATATTTGTACTCTGAAATGTTATTTCCACTGCGCAAGTCTCTCTGGGAGTTCTCCATTGTGGTTCTAGGCAGCAGTTGATGCAGTGGATGTTCTCTTTGGCGCATTTCTCTGACCAACTAGCAGCCTTCTCCCTTTTGCTCTGCAGTGTGGGGAGCTCAGGCGTGGCTCCTCCTCTGGAGATGATCTTAAAAGCTCTCTTTTGCACCTTCTCCAGCTGTCCAGCTTTTGGTGCTCCCCACTAGGAGGACACTCCCATACTCTAAGCATGGTCTCACCAGTGTAGATGGTCAATAGGTCCTGTTGTGTTAGGCCGTGTCTTACCAAGACAGTCAGGAAATGAAGGCGCTTGGAAGCTTTTCTCACCATTTGATCGATGTGTGAGTCTCCACTGAGGTCCAAGTCGAGGTGGAAGCCCAGATATTTGGTCGGTGTAACAACTGGGGCTTCCTTTCCCCGCAGGACCAAAGGAGCAGGCTGAGACAGAGTTTTTGCAAAGCAGATTCAGAGTTCCACACATTTGTCTCCATTGAGCTGCATGCTGTTTTCCTTAGTCCATTTATCCAGCTGTTCAGCTTCCAGGGTCATAGTTTTGTCACTCTGGACTTTATTAAGAGGGATGGCCCTTGACAGACCGATGTCATCAGCATATCCAATGTCCAGGGTGTCCATGAAAAGTGTCTCTCGAGTGGACATGTAGAGCAGGAACAAGTATGGAGAGATGACCCCTCCTTGTGGGACTCCAGATGTGTCTTCAGTCCATGAACTGTGTACCCCATTAGCCACCACCCTTTGCACTCTTCCAGTAAGGTGACTATGCACCCAGGTTAATAATCTTGGGCAAAGCTCCAAGTTGGCCAGAGTTATCATTAGCCTGCTATGATCAACCCGATCAAATGCCTTTGACATGTCAGCCAAAAGGACCCTGACCATTGTAGGTTGTTTACTGTCCACAGCCACCGTCCAGGAGTGTACAGCTTTAACTAGGGCTGTGGTTGTACTAGTCTTGGGAAGGTAGGCATGCTGCTGGTTTCTACATTGGGACAAAACAGTTTTCCTGACAATACATTTTTCCTGTATTTTCCCCACACAAGATGTAAGAGACACAGGCCTCCTACTACTGTAGGTTCTTAACCCTAATAGTCTAATTAGTAAGGTAAATGTTTATAATAAATAATATTGTAGGGTACTAACCCAGATATTTAAATTATAAATACTATTACAGCGTCTTAACCTTATATTTAAACTTGTTTGGTAAATTTGTAATGTCAACCTTACTTCTCTATTGGATAGCTCTGTATTAATGTGTTATATAACTAAGGGTGACTTACCTTCACCATAAAAATTAACTAGTCTCCTGGTATCTGTTTAGAAAATACACTGTAAGTAGAACTTTGCTGTTATGCATATACATATTACGTTTCAATAAAAAGCACCAATACAGTTTCGCCCTTGTGACCTCTGAACCCTTACGTCAGACATACCAGACCCCGCTATGGACCCCGCCCCCTCCGTTTTTGCTCCGCTGTACGGCTCTGCCCTCCGGTGCATTTTTTAAATATGCCGGGGGGAGAGCTCCAGCAGATTTAATGTTGTAGTTACCCTTTGAGAAAAACTACCAAGTCAGTTGCCAGCACAAGTTAATAATCAATAAATACTGGATGAAACTGATCAATAATATTGTATTTTTGCTTTATTTTATAACGACTATGTAATGTTTCGTTGTGTACTGTGAACCTCTGTCGCCCCCTGCTGGCGCCCTTCTGATGGAACCTTCCAAAACACAAGAAATGGCCATCCAACAAATTACGCATGCGCAGTAGTCGGCGCTTTAAAACAAGTCTTGAGGAGGGAACATGAAGGCACTTGCAGGTGGACTTGAATTGTAGTCGAGGTAAGCTCGAAACGCATTAATGCATGTTAGTAAAAGCGGCTCAGTGTGAACGGTGACCGTTACGACACGGTCGTTACAGCCGAGTCGCTCCGGACGCGCATTTTGTTGGTAGAACTAGCCGGCTAACGTTAGCCTGCTAGCTAGCTGTTATTGTTTTTCATGATTTCGCGAGAACCAAAATGGAGGAGATGGCTGCTGCCAGTGTCCTACACAGCCACTCCCGAGTCCTTGTTTGAAGCCCTCGCACTGAAATGTCTGCCCGAGCGCATTACTTATGAGTTAAATTCCTCCTAAACCGTCTCGTTTGTTTCCGAATTAGCGCTAATGTGTTTGTACTGCAGTGTTAATGTAGCTTAGCTTACATATTCACACCCGGCGAGCGATTTTAGAAAAGGGATGCCCGGGATCCTGCACACTTTATTCTTACAGTGTTCTTTGGTGTGTCCAACTGTTAGTAGTTGGTGTTTGTCGTTTGCTCCTAACTGAACAGACAGCCATAACACGTGAAATGTGTATTTTTTTTGCTCTTTGTTTTGCAGGACAGTAGCTGCTAACTCCACATGGGAAGTAGCTGTGGTTAAATTGCATCGCTGAGGCGTTGCAGGATGAAAAGTGTCTGTGTTCGCCATGACTCTGAGATCCACGCTGTTTCCATACACGGGGTTCAAGCAGCACGCTAACACCACTGACTTCGACAAAACGCACTTCGGGTTGGCCACCGTGAGTCCTGTAAGCGTCAAGAGGGAGTCCTGCGACTTCGTTATAGATGTTCAAGACGTACAAGGGGGCGAGATCCCGAGCAAATCTAAGGACTTAGAGCAGAATTACATGACAAGCAAAGTTGCTCTCGCTGCTACAGTTGCAGAAGTAGTTCAAGGAGACAATAAAACTGTGGGGATATTGTCCCCTGTCAGACCAATGGGGGGTGAGGGAACCCCGGTGAAAGGTAAACCCCTCTCTGTTGACAACATGGATAATCCTCAGATGGCTGTGAACAATAACCCAAAGGATGCCGGTGCTGATGACAGTGCGAAGGGGGTCGTCCCTGGAGTCCTTGGCACAGCATCCATTGAACTCTCCTCCGAGGGCAAGTGGAGGAACATCAGGAAGACCCCTGCCAATCCCCACACACAAGCCAACTGCCTCCGGCAAATTCTCCTCCTGCAACTGGACCTCATTGAACAACAGCAACAACAGCTGCAGTCCAAGGACAAGGAGATAGATGAGCTCAAAGCAGACAAGGAGACAGTACGTAAACGTATATTCTTAAATATTAACGTGGTATATAATGTGTTTCTTTGAAAACACAAATTGAGTTGACACATCTGTTCATTTTCTTCTCTTCTGCAGTTGCTTGCACGTATCGAGCGCATGGAGCGTCGCCTCCAGCTCACAAGGAAAGATCCTCCCCGTGACAAGCGCCTCTTCCAGCCCCTGGAGCCATGGACCCCCGATAAAGAGGACATGTGGGACCTGGACATAGAGGAGAGTCCACAGCCCAACACAGCCACTCCACTGCCCTTTAGTCGGGGTGGCAAAGGTCAAAAAAGGTAACAGAAAACACAGCACAGGGATCTGTTTGTTGAAATCAAGCCACAGCAATGAAATGTACAAAATGCTAAATTATATTCTCGTGCAGTTTATCAAAAAGTTGTCATCTAATTTGCTCAGTTACTGATGCAAAAGTGGAATTCATAACTCAAGTTTCGTGTCAACTTCACACACCTCAATCATGTTTTCCTTCCACCCACAGGAAGTCCTGCTTTGGAGATTCAAAAGTTCAAAAATCTCGGGGCAAAAGCGCCAAACTCAGCCCCCAGAAGCCTGAAATCCAGCCTGGCTCTCCCAATCAAAGGGAGCTGCGCAGTAAGGAAACCCCCGAGAAGACTGTTCCTGTGCGATCAGGTGCAGAGAAGGACATTTTGCTCCCATGCAAAGAGGAGCCTGAGCTGAGCTGTCAGATGGAAGATCTGCCCTTCATGTCTACTACAGAGATGTATCTGTGTTGCTGGAACCAACCGCCTCTGTCTCCACTGCGTGAGACTTCCCCTAAAAAGGAGGAAGAGGTGGCCAGTGAGTGGACTCCTCATGTAGTACATGATATGCTGATTGTTTGTAAGCCTAACCTATATACCATCTTTAATCACTTTATCATTTCAATGACACACAATATCTGTGAATAACCTCCTCTTTCGTTCTCTGTACCCCCTAGTTCCTTCTTGGAGGGAAAATTACATAGAGCCCTTGGATGAAGACCCCTCCTTTAACCCTCCTGAGGTGAGACAAAGGAACATTCTGCTTCTAAGTTTATCTCACGTTAGATTCTAAAGCATTAACTTATGAATTTGTGCTCCCATCAAGCCGCTGGACGACGGCGTGTTTTTGAAACGTCACATGAAGCTCGAGTTGGATGAGAAGAGGAGGAAAAGGTACCAAACACGGACTTAAGTGATTCGATTTGAATAAATACATCTAGGTTCTTGAGTTTTGATGTAAACATGACTGATACCCAGTACTAGAGTTGAGAAAATAGTCATGTCAGAATCAGAATCGTATTTATTGCCCAAGTAATTTTTACATTACAAGGAATTTGTCTTGGTCTGTTGGTGCAAAACAGTTTAAAAAGCAGCTAGCGGGCGCCCCGATAGCCTAATGGTTATGTCGCGTGACCCACATGCAGAGACGTAGCGGCTGACCCGGGTTCGAGTCCGACCTCGGGCATTTACCGCATGTCCTTCCCCACTCTTTCCTGTTTCCGACTCTATCCACTGTCCTATTGAATAAAGGCAAAAAGCCAAAAATAAACCTATATAAATAAATAAAATAATATGAAGAATATAAAGGCAGGAGTGTTTACTTGCAAAAGATATTATATACATGACACCGGTTTAAAAGACAAAACACACACCGAGGCGGCTGTCTGCGGCGCCATCTTGGATCTTTAACAGCTGCTATGTGTTCAATGTTGGTTATGAAAGAGTTGTGGCTAAGATATGCACAGAAAAGACACATTTTAAGGTTGAGCAATGATTTTGTCAGAAATATTAACAGTTATAAAGTTAAATTTTAAACAAAAATTAAATTTACTAGTCATAATGTCAGTTGTTGCATGTGAAAAACTAAAATAATAGGTGAGAAAAGGAGAAATGAGACTCCAATAGCAAGGCAGGCCATTAAACTGTAAAGGTAACTGTGCTGTAATAACTATTAAAATGTTTTGTAAATTGAGTTTTGAAAAATTGTGTGCAGGTAATTTTCATCTAATTGACATTTTAAGTATCTGCTGAAACATTAATAGTCCCAGTTTAGTCAAAAATACACTTTAAAAACACATCATTGGCACAATGTAGTACAATTTCTTGTTACTCGTCTGCCACCATATGCACAAACAGTCATTCATAGACCTAGAAATGGTGAAATGTTTTGACCTTTCCCTTAATATTCAACTTTTAAGGTAATTTTTAAGGCTTACAGTGTGACGACTAACGAAATAGTGCAGAATAATTATGACTCGTATCTAAAAATGCACTGTAGCCCACATTTAGTGCTTAGTGAATGAGGTAGTGTGATGCCCACACAGCCTTCAGCAACGTCTTTATTTCAGGGTTTTTCTTGCGTAAAGGAACTTCTGGCATCCTCCCAAAGAGACGTAAGCCAGTGCCAAAGGAAAGTCAATTATTTTTTTTATTAGGGTTTAATTTCCTCAAGCTTAATGGACATTTTTGTTCTATCAAATGTTCAGAAAAAAAAGAGGAAAATTCAGGCAAGACTGTTACTCACTCATTGGTTTTACTGTGAGTGTACCGACTGCGCTTACTGTCGCCCCCCTAATGACTCCTTCTGAGTCAAGAAAAGCCCAGCTGCAAGTGAATCATCGTGCGCCTTGGCTTTAAGGCAAACATACGACTTACCGGCTCTGTTGTCCTCTTCAGGGAGGTGCTGTGATTCCTCATTAGATCCTTCCCTCTTCCCGCCTTTTTTAATTAACCTTGCGTGGGTTTTCAGGTGGGACATCCAGCGAATCAGAGAGCAGCGCATGTTCCAGCGTTTGCAGCAGCGTATGAACAGAAAGAAAGTCGTCCAGGAGACTGAGCCGGAGCTGTCGTCCTTCTACCCCGACACCGAAGATGGTACATCAGCACTGTTCAGTATCAGAACACCAGAATACAGCTGGGTGCAGTGTAATGTAGAAACACGGATGTGATGTTTAACTTTATTCTTTCGTTTCTTCCAGTTGAAACTATAGTGATCACTCCCTTCTTGCCTGTGGTTGCATTTGGCCGGCCGCTGCCCAAACTCTCACAACAGTAAGTTAGAAGTGTTTTATTTTGGGTTTAACCACACTGAAGTCACTTTTGTGTGTCTGCACTGCAAAAAACACATGAAGTGATTGAAAGAAATCAGGGATAAGGAGGAAATCCACAGTTGAATGAAGCTGTTTTATTAGTAAAAGTATGCATTTAAGACTATTTTCTGATCTGAATGAGCTACTGATTTTGGTACAACCTGCTATGAGATGACTAAAACTGATATTTCTGCTTACAGGATTAAAATATTTGTCATAAATTATAGTAAAAACCAACAGAAGTGACTTCTGAACACCTTCAGTGCTTCCTGTCATGGAGGAATCAGTTTTAACAGCTTGTTAATCAAGATTTTTTACAAAAGATATTCCCCCAGTTGGTGTTTTTTGGCTTCAAGCTCAGACTACAAGACTCTGGAAATTGTCTAATTTACTCTAACTTATGTGATTACAATAATATGGCAAAACTGAGCACAGAGAACAGCGTCAGTTTTTCCTCCCACGTTTTAAATCGATATTTGTACAAGCTCAGAAAAGAAAGTGAAAACACGCGAGAAAGTAAATCAAATCAAAGCTTCTGGGGTGCTTTTCAATCGGGCTGCAGCTGATGATCATTTTAATTGTCGATCAAGTAAGCAGTGAGTTGTTTGGCCTATAAAATGGTGAAATATGTCCATCAGTGTTTCCCAAATCCCAAGATGACTTCCTCAGATGTCTAGTTTTGTTCTCAACCCAACTGCGTTTACTGTCAGAGAGCCGTAAAGAAACCACAAAATATTCAAACTTAAGCTTGAATCAGAGGATTTAGACTTTTTTTTTCTTCTTAAAACTCAAATGAATTATCAAAATAGTTAATTTAATAGTTTGCAGCTCTTGTGACTCCTTGCGTCCCACTGAGATCCCCTCTCCACCATCATGGAGGATTTACCAGTTACTTCCCCCCCAGAAGAGGGAGGAGCAGGTGCATCTCACACATTAGGTGTTTTATCGAGTAGTGTGACGTCCAAATGCTGCACCTTTGGGGTCATAAATTACTGGTGTCGCTTCAGATTGATGCTATAAAATGAAGGATTTCAGCTTCTTCGTCCTCGTCTCTCACATCATCTCTGGGAGGAGCTGAGAAGGGAAGCGAGGAGACATGTTAGCGTAATGAAAAGCAGCCGTTACGTTGCTTTCTTTGGCAGTCACTCACCACTGCTGTCAGGTCTAGTCCTACAGCTGCTCGAACTGGAAATATTGTGGACTGACAGCTCCCAGGGTGTTTTTGTAGAACACAAAAGGGGGCTGGAGCTTTAAGACCTGAGACTCAAAATGTCCGCCTGGTCTTTTTTTCTTATTTTCATTACAAAAATGTAAGAAAATGTCCTGTGAGTGCTGGTGCCCATTTTTTCAGGAGAAACTTTCAATATCTTGCAGTTATTCACGATTTACTGCCTATTATAAGAGTTACAGTAATTTTACGGTAATTTCATCCAGCGTATTCCTGGAGGGGCACGAATGAAATTACCGTAATGATCGTAATGGCAATGTCGTTGCGCTTTACAGTCAATATAGTGTCATTACGGTAATTTCCTGGGGGGGCACGAATGAAATTACCGTAATGATCGTAATGGCAATGTTGTTGCACTTTACAGTCAATATAGTGTCATTACGGTAATTTCCTGGGGGGGCACGAATGAAATTACCGTAATGATCGTAATGACAATGTCGTTGCGCTTTACCGCCAATAAAGTGTCATTGCGGTAATTTTACGGTAATTTCATCCGGCGGATTCCTGGGGGGGCACGAATGAAATTACCGTAATGACACCATATTGGCTGAAAAGCGCAACGCCTCAGCTTTCAGAAAGCGTTTGGTTTTTTTCCACAAATGGTGACATTTACGGTATTCCAAAGTGCGCTTGCCCAAATGTGTCGCTGATGACACACTAGGACTTAAAGGGTTAATACAATCTTTTATTGTGACTGATGTTTCAACCCAGGATTTTTGTCTCAGAGCTCAAAAGTTCGTCTGCAGCAGGAAACTCTGAGCTAAAATCATCCTGTAGTTTGAGCTTGGATTAAGACCAACAGCTTAACATCTCAAATCAGGGATCTAGTGACTGTAAAGGCCATTTTTATAGCCAAGAAGTCATTTTGTGAGACATTGTGCACTGTCTGTGTTCTCTAGTCTGTTTGTTAACTTACAGCAAGTTAAGTCTTGGAAAAATGCTGGATACAGAGATTTAAATGAAGCATTGGCGTCATTGTGATAACGAAAGGCGTCAGTGGTGTTTACACAGCTTTTCCACAGTTATTCTCGTCTGTTTTCATTCCTGGATTGAAAGTAAACTGTTTAAATGCCCCCTTTTCCTCCAGGAACTTCGAGCTGCCCTGGCTGGACGACCGAAGCCGATGCCGCATCGAGGTTCCCAAGAAACACACGCCTCACCGGACCTGCCGGAAGTAAAATCCTTACGCGGTATTAAACAGCGGAGAGACGCTGCTCCACGCCCAGATGCTACATTCGTCCCCGTCTGGGTTTGGGGGAGGGATAAATCATTAGTCGCTGTGTATAACTTGCTGTTGCTTTCAGTCTGTGGGAGAGAAGATGACTCTCCAGGCCTTGGCACGTCACCACAGGCCAGCTGATCTCCTGCAGAATCTAGGCTTTGGGTGATATTTCTGAAAGGGAGACTCCATGATTACAGTCCTCACGTTAGCAGCTGTTGACGATTACACAAGAGTTATATGCATGTCCTGTAACATGTTTGAGATTCATTTTGTTGGAGCTGTGCCATGCGGAAAAACACAAAGTGGAGTTCCTGTTGCTTTTTTTTAACGCATAGTGGTCCAACAGGGAAAACAACTGGGGACTCTAATCTTTTAGAGCGTTCGATCTCAAGCTGCGTTTCCACCCAACGTAACCCGAGCTTGCAGTTTGTATAATTCCTTTACCCCGCGGTTGAAATACCCTCGAAGATTTGGCAAATTGGATGTTATTTACATATCATTTTTGTGCACGACTGTACTGTAAGTTGTCGTCGGTCCATCTGTCGTATGCTTTCTTCCGCACGATATACAGCTACAGATCTTTAAAAAAAGGGTGGCTGGAAAAAGAAAATGCTGCAAGTTCTCGACTAGTCACGATCAGCACTGTACGCCCTACGATTCCTGCACTTTTGAAAACCAAGGAGGGAAATTTGGGGTTAAAAATAGCATCAAAATGTTCCTATTCCCATTTTCCAAGGTGGAAACGCAGCTTTTTCTTTTGCCATTTTGACTGAAACTAGAGCTTAAACTGTTCATCACTGAGCAATACAGCTTCATCCTTTTGCTCTGGGGTAGTTCTACCACGCTCATTCTCCCTGCCTAAGTGGGAAAAAAAGTCTAAATCCGACTGTATCGTGCCGTGTATTGCCTATATCGTCGTTCGCACACAACTTCAATAAGATTTTATCAATGTTCAGTGTGATATTGGGAGTTTTGAGCCAGCATGATTTCATATATTCTAAAAAAAAATAATCGCAGTTTTCGAGCCAAATCCAGAGCAAGGAGAAAAAAAAACTAAGCAAACAAATGGCTGGTCTGTGTCGTCCGAGGGTTTGCTTCATGGAAATTAAAGGCACGGAAAATTAGACGGGTGGCGTGAAACCCAGTTTTGTTTCTATTAGTTCCTTTTTTTTAAATATATTTGTGAGTTGCATGGACTCTATTTAGCTGTTTAAAAAGAGATGATAGCATGGCTTCACCCCAGAATGGAGAATAATCTCTTGCTCATTGGACTACAAAATATAGAAAAGCATGATTGTTGGCTGCTCTGTTCAGCCCCAACAGCCTCGTCATAATACGATAATAACAGTTCTGATCTTGATTTTCGTGTTCTCCAATCTTAACAGTACGCTTTACATCCAGTGAATATAAATCAAGTTACGTGTATGCATTCGGTCTCTCGAGTTCAAGGCGTTCAAGGGAGCCGTTTTAGACGATAAATACGCTTTCTAGCTGTAGTTCTAGCGACGTGCTGCCAGTTAATCTCTCCGAGTTAATCGATTCTTTTTTTTCTGCCGGTGTTTCTTCCTCTTCCTCGCTGCGTTCGCTCAAACTGTTCGACATAATGATGCAACGGCTTTCCGCAGCTTCAACACTTCCAACTAACCGCTACGTGGAGGCAGGTTTTTGGAAAAAGTTGATTTTGTTTTTTTCTTTTTGTTGTTTTCTTGTACATAGCTTTCAGAAACAAATGTACATAAAACATGGCTGTTATTTTTTTATTATTTAATGTCGGAAGTGTTGAGTACATTCAATATTGTTCTATGATTGTATGTTGACAAAATTGACAGTTTTGAAAGTTACATTTTTTTGGAATAAAATGAATATGTCTATGATGCGTGGATCCAGCTGTGGTGTTTGTTTTTGGTTACATTTAAAGCCGATTTTTAGATTTGAGAGAGTTTAAAAATCTGATTTTTTTAAAAAAATATAACCACAAAGGAGCCGATTTTCAAAGTGCAATGAGCCAAATACGTAGTTAGTGGTGCTCTCTCATTCTAAAATGATATCCTATCCATTATCTATACACTACTTAATCCTACAATTTCGTTTAGCAGACGCTTTTATCCAAACCGACGTACATAGGTAGGTAGGAAGGGCAGCATTAAGGACCTTGCCTAAGGGTCCTCACTGGATACCTGCACCCTGACCGGGATTTGAACCACCGATCTCCCATGCCGAGGTCTGGGGTGTTAGTCACTGAGCTATCCAGCTGCTAATCCTCTGTAGGGTCACAGGGGCAGTGGTGGCCTAGTGGTTTGTGAAGCAAACTGCAGTTCCTCAAATGACCACTAGAGGCTGGCTTCAAAAGCGACTCAACCCCATAGACCTCCATGTTAAAATGTCCAACTTTAAAGCAGAAATAAACATGTTTACAGCCTGGTATATAAACAGTTTTGGTCTTTATAGTTAACACAAACCAATAGGCCACCACTGCCCCTTAAAACTCTCTGGGGAGAAGAGAGTTTTAAGGGGCAGTGGTGGCCTAGTGGTTTGTGAAGCAAACTTGTAACCGGTAGGTCGTCGTTTCGAGTCCCCGGACTGGCAAGAGGTTGAGGTGGGAAAGTGAGAGCGACCACTTGTCCCAGTCACCACCACTGTGGGCCCTTGAGCAAGGCCCTAAATCCCTGACTGCTCCCCGGGTGCTGCACCGCGGCAGCCCACTGCTCCTAGTATGTATAGTTAAGGTTAACTTTGAATAGGATGAATGCAGAGAAGGAGTTTCCCCAAGGGGATCAATAAAGGTTACATTATTATTATTATAGGGGGGCTGGAGCCTATCCCAGCCGACTCAGGGCGAAGGCAGAAGACACCCTGGACAGGTCACCAGTCTATCACAGGGCTACACATAGAGACAAACAACCAAGCACACTCTCATTCACACCTACGGACAATTTAGAATCATCAATTAACCTCAGCATGTTTTTGGACTGTGGGAGGAAGCTGGAGAACCTGGTGAAAACCCACGCTGCACAG